>MDKH01215993.1:0-18383 GCA_005239495.1 Nicotiana undulata | reverse complement strand
GGAGCTTTATGACCGAGTCAGTCCTTATGACCCACCCTTATAACTTCGGCCGATAGTCTTGTCTGTGTCGGTTATATACATATATATATATATATATATACATAAGCATTGCATTGAGTTGGGATCGTAGGATGGTGAGTTGAGAAACGGTACTAAGTACTGGAGAGTGAACAATTGAGATAATAAGATAAGACATTTCAGATAATGAAAAAGGGAACAAGTGATACCTATGATCAATTTACAAAGAAAGGTTATGTTAAGATCAGTTACATGTTTGTTGATTACATGTCCTTACTTGATGTATTTTCTCACATGATTTACTGCTCAGCATGTACCTTATTTATTTATTTATGTACTGGACCTTAGTGAGTATGTATTCTACCTCTCGTCACTACTCTTTACGAGTTTAGACGGGATACTCACTGGGTACATATTTGTTTATATGTACTCATGCTGCACTTTCTTTCTTTTTCTGCACTTGACTGTGCAGGTATTGAGGCTGGTTCGTCTGTTCGTCCGTCAGCTGATAGGTACTGATCGCGGCGTCACTCCACACGGTGAGCTGTCTTCTTGGCGTTTTCCTGACAGCACCTCTGGAGCTTCCCAGTTTCATTTTTGCTCAGTCTTTTGTTCCAGACTGCGGCTTGTATATTTTGTATATATATTTCTGTTGTTGTATCTATGTAGCCGCCCGTTGACACTGTGACACTAGTACTGGCACACACTTGTTGTAGTTATCGGGGTTGTATATTTATTGGGCCTAGATGTGGTTCATCTTGTTTCTACGGCCCTACCCCATGTTGTTATTGTATTCCGTTCATTGTTATTGTTGTTCGTTGGCTTGCCTAACCTCGCTGTTAGGAGCCATCATGACCGGACCGGTTTTGGGTCGTGGCAGCTCGCGTCAAACGAGAACCTTGTAAATCAGTTTCGCCATCCTTTCTTTGTCTTGCTTTATGGACAGAGTCAGACTGAAAGGGATTGAAAGAAAAATAACAAAGAAAAGGAGACAATGAATTTTGACAAGAAATATCCCTTTCGGGGAAAAAGAGAAGAAGGACTTATCTGGAGTGTGCGCGGCCTTCAATGAACATGACAAGCGTCTTGGACTGGATTCCTGATCTATATAAACCATCTGACTCTCAGATATTCGTCACGACTTTTAACTCGAGGTTGAGAAACCTTGCCCCAGACCATGTCAATATCAGTGACCAGTCATCCTCTTTTCAATTAGTAGTGCCCTTTTCGGGTTTTCACCGACTAACCTCTCTCATTTCTCTTCTCGCCATCGCCCTGTAGTGCTCTTTGTGAGTTTTCACTAACAAGACTCTCTCATTTTTAGTTTCTCTACTCACTGTCGCCTTATGGTGCCCGTGTGGGTTTTCCCCGATAAGACTCTCTTATTTTAATTTCTTTTTCTACCATCGCCTTATGGTGCCCTTGTGGGTTTTCACCGATAAGACTCTCTCATTTTAATTTCTCTCATTTCTTGTATCATATCCAAATAGATGTATCCTCCCATTTGGCTTTTCTTCGTCGATCGATCGGAAAGACTTGAACAGAATTTGGGGTAAAAGGAATTTATATCGAATTACAACTTTGGAACTTTTCGGGCAAATTATTGCCGAATTTTAACACTTGCCCCAACTTAAACTCTTGGGGAATGTGGATTTTTATTTTTGTGTGACTGAACCCCAGGGAGAGGCTGCCTACGTATCCTTTCGGAATCAAGTCGAACGTAGTTCAGGGAAACATTTTGATTTTGTTTTTTATTTTTGTTTTGTTTTTCATCATCATTTTTTCTTTCTTTTTCTCTTTTTTTATCAACACTTCAAATTCAAAAGAGGGTAATCAAAGAAGAGTAACCGGCTCAAAGGGTTTGCAAAACTGGTAGTGTTTGGGGTAGCGTGAATGAAAGCATTCGTCATTTCGATCATGAGTATCATCACAAAAAGGTCAAACATAATACGTTTTGACTGCATCTGCATTGACAGCCGTTTCTGAGTTATTTGTTTCGATGTCCCCTAAGTACAATGCTCCTTTTGGTAGCAATTTCCTTATGATGTATGGACCTTTCCAATTCGGGGTGAATTTTCCTTTCGCTTCTTTGTGGTGCGGGAGGATACGTCTTAGGACGAGTTGCCCCACTTCGAAGTTCCTGGGTCGTACCTTCTTGTTATAGGCGCGGGCCATTCTTTGTTGGTACAACTGCCCGTGGCAAACTGCGACCATTCTTTTCTCATCAATCAGAGTTAACTGTTCTAATCGGGTTTTGACCCATTCATCATCCTCAATTTCAGCTTCGACAATGATCCGAAGGGAAGGAATTTTGACTTCCGCAGGGATCACGGCTTCAGTGCCATAAACCAATATATAAGGCGTAGCCCCAACTGATGTGTGCACGGTCGTGCGATATCCCAATAATGCAAAAGGCAATTCTCGTGCCATTGTCTAGAACTTTGGATCATTTTTCTGAGGATTTTCTTGATGTTCTTATTAGCTGCTTCGATGGCACTATTGGCTTTGGGCCGATAAAGGGTGGAATTACGGTGTGTGATTTGAAACTATCCACATACCTCTCTCATTAAGTGGCTGTTCAGATTTGCAGCGTTATCGGTGATGATAGTTTTTGGAATACCGAAACGACAGATAATGTTTGAATGCACAAAGTCCACCACTGATTTCTTAGTGACGGATTTGAAAGTGACTGCTTCGACCCATTTTGTGAAATAGTCGATGGCAACCAAAATACATTTGTGCCCGCTTGAGGCTTTTGGCTCGATCGGCCCAATGACATCCATTCCCCAGGCAACGAACGGACAAGGTGCTGACATGGGATGTAATTCTGAGGGTGGTGCATGAATCAGGTCACCATGTATTTGACACTGATGGCACTTCCGGACAAAACTGAAACAATCCTTTTCCATAGTCATCCAGTAATATCCTGATCGCAGAATTTTCTTTGCGATTCATGTGGGGACCGCATACTCCTGAATGCACTTCGTTCATAATCTTTTCAGCTTCTTTGGCATCCACACACCTTAACAAATTCAGATGTGGAGTCCTTTTGTACATCACTTCTCTACTTAAGAAGAAGCTGCTGGCGAGCCTCCTGATGGTTCTCTTTTGATACCCATTGGCCTGCTCCGGGTATTCTTTTGTTTTCAAGAATCTTTTGATATCATGATACCATGGTTGGACATCGGGCTCTATTTCGACCGTGTTACAATAGCCATGTCTTTCTTTGATTCTAATTTCCAGTGGGTCAATGTGGATATTTCCCGGATATGGCAGAATTGCAGCTAGGGTAGCCAGTGCATCGGCTAACTCATTGTGGCATTGAGGAATATATCTGAACTCGACGGCTTTGAATTGTTTGCTAAGATCTTCCACTTGTTGTATGTATGGAAGGAGCTTAACATCTCGAGTTTCCCACTCTCGCTGAGCTTGCTTGATGATTAAATCAGAATCTCCCAGGACCAATAACTCTTCTACGTCCATGTAAATGGCCATGTTCATGCCCATTATACAAGCTTCATATTCGGCAGTATTGTTCGTACAGAAGAACCGGAGACGGGTCGTGGCTGGATAGTGTTGCCCCGTGGGCAAAATCAAGATTGCCCCAATTCCAACACCTTTTGCATTGACCGCTCCATCAAAGAACATTTTCCAGGGATTAGTGTCTTATGAGATTACTTCGACTGAATTGACTTCCTCATCTGGGAAATAAGTACTTAAAGGTTGGTATTCATCATCAATAGGGTTCTCAACCAAGTAATCATCCAAGGCTTGAGCTTTCATGGATGTGCGGGTGACATAGACAATGTCAAACTCCGTGAGAAGGATTTGCCATTTTGCTAACCTTCCTGTGGGCATTGGCTTTTGGAATATGTATTTTAGAGGATCCAACCTGGTTATGAGATACGTGGTATAAGCTAGCAAATAATGCCTGAGCTTTTGAGCGACCCAAGTTAAGGCGCAACAAGTTCTCTCCAGTAGAGTGTATTTGGCTTCATAGCCAGTGAATTTCTTGCTCAAATAATAGATGGCTTGCTCTTTCTTCCCGGTAACATCATGTTGCCCGAGGACACAACCAAAAGAATTTTCCACGACTGTTAGGTACAGGAACAGAGGTCTTCCTGGTTCAGGTGGGACCAGCACTGGCAGATTTGACAAATATTCCTTGATTTTGTCAAAGGCTTCCTGACATTCGTCCATCCATTTGATTGTCGCATCTTTCTTTAAGAGCTTGAATATCGGCTCACAGGTGGTTGCAAGTTGTGCAATAAACCGGCTGATATAATTCAACCTTCCTAACAAGCTCATGACCTCTTTCTTAGTTTTTGGAGGTGGCAGATCTCGGATGGATTTTATCTTCGTCGGATCTAACTCAATGCCCATGCGACTAACTATAAACCCCAAGAGTTTCCCGGAAGGAACACAAAATGCACATTTAGCAGGGTTCAACTTCAAGTCATATTTGCGTAGCCGCTCAAAACAATTTCTCAAGTCTCGAACATGACCTTCCTGTGTTCTGGATTTAAAAATGACATCATTAACTTACACCTCAATTTCTTGGTGCATCATGTCATGGAAAATGGCAGTCATGGCTTTCATATAGGTTTCCCCGGCGTTATTCAAACCGAACGGCATGACCCTGTAACAGTAAGTCCCCCATGGTGTAGTGAAGGCTGTCTTTTCTGCATCTTCCTCATCCATTAGGACTTGATGATACCCGGCATAACAATCCACAAACGACTATACCTTATGTTTGGCGCAATTGTCAACAAGGATATGGATGTTTGGTAGCGGGAAGTTGTCTTTGGGACTTGCTTTGTTCAAATCCCTGTAATCGACACACACTCGGAGCTTTCCGTCCTTTTTCGGTACTGGGACTACGTTGGCTAGCCATGTGGTGTATCTGACTACTCGAATTACACCGGCTTTTAATTGTTTGGTGACTTCTTCTTTAATTTTGTCACTTATATCTGTTTTGAATTTTCTTTGCTTTTGTTGGACGGGTGGGCAATCGGGATGAGTTAGCAGCTTGTGTACCACTAAATCAACACTTAGTCCGGGCATATCATCATAGGACCAAGCGAACACATCTTTGAATTCGAACAGAAGTTGAATCAATGCGTCCCTAGTTTTCTCATCCGTGTGAATGTTTATCATGGTTTCTCGGACCTCTTCTAGATTACCCAAATTAACTGGCTCAGTTTCGTTTAGGTTTGGCTTAGGCTTATTCTCAAATTGTTACAATTCTCTGATTATTTCCCTAAAAGCCTCTTCTTCATCATATTCTGGTTCTTGATTCATTATTTCGAGATTAGACATTGTATTAAGATCAGAGCATGAAGTCCGCA
This sequence comes from Nicotiana undulata, assembly GCA_005239495.1. Taxonomy (NCBI): domain Eukaryota; kingdom Viridiplantae; phylum Streptophyta; class Magnoliopsida; order Solanales; family Solanaceae; genus Nicotiana; species Nicotiana undulata. The sequence goes on along the minus strand of MDKH01215993.1, from coordinate 13,017 downwards.
AGCATGTCATGTTATTTAAGGTCGCATTATTAGGACTGAAAAATAACAAAAATAACAAAATCAGAAACAATAATAGACGATGAAATTTTGATTTCATTTCATTGAATTTGAAGATAACAGGGGTTTTACATCGGAAGTTAAATACAATAAAATTAAAAAACTCGTGTTACACCCTGAAATAACTCGAAGTGCAGAAAGGAAGGCAAAACATGAACTACCAAGATTCCCATATGATTGGGAAGGGAGTAGCTTTCCAGTTATGCAGTTTGGCATTCTTCCCCATGTATTGCACCTCAGCGGTGCTTGAGCCTTCTCCCGGCTGAACCATGTGAGTCTCATATAACATTTGTCTCATGGACCTGCAAATTTCCTCAATTTCTTCGGCCGTAAAGGCCTCCTCTTCTTTTTTAATGTATTGTGTTTTGATGAAGGACTTAGTGATGTGTGGGACTGGCTGAGGCAGGTCCCACCCATTGTTCTTTTGTGCGTTGGCCCATTTCACATCAGCTTCTGTAGCCTGGAAACCTATGCCGAAGAATTTTTTGTTTGCAGGCAGAGAGATGGGTTCAGTAATGCCCTGTAGGGATACCCCAAGCCCCTTCCCTGGTTTGAACCCGTGTCTAATCATGTCGGTAGTGACCATGATTGATGCATTAGATAAACAAGGTTTTGGGCACGGAGCACCTTCCTCGTGCTGATCAGCAGGCACAATTTCAAAGGCTTGGAACACAATATGTTCGCTTCCCTCTCTGGCCTCGAGGCAGGGGACGGAGGGGTCCCTGTATACTGATTGCTCGTCCTCTCCATGGACCACTATTTCCTGATTCTCATGTTCAAATTTGACCATCTGGTGGAGAGTAGATGGCACTGCCCCAGCAGCGTGAATCCAAGGTCTCCCTGGCAGAAAGTTATACGAAGTGTCCATATCCAAGATTTGGAAGGTTACCGTGAAATCCACAGGTCCAATCATCATGACTATGTCAATTTCCCCAATGGTGTTCCTTTTGATACCGTCAAAAGCGCAGACACAAACGTTATTGGCTTGATTCTCTCAATGCCGATTCCCATTCCTTATAGTGTTGACAGGGGGCAAATATCTACCCTGGATCCTCCGTCGAGCATGACCATCTTCACGTAGTATCCCTTACTTTTAACTGTCAAGTGCAAGGCTTTGTTGTGAGCAGCTCCCTCGGGAGGTAGATCGTCCCGGCCGAAAGAAATTTTGTTCATTTCGAAGAAGCGCTCAGCCATTCTCTCTAACTGCTTGACTGAGGTCTCAGCTGGTACATACGCTTCATTCAGCATCTTCGGGAGTATATTTTTTATGCTCGTTTGATCCAGTCAACAGAGACAAAAGCGAAACCTGATCAGGGGTTTTCCTGAGTTCTTCAATTGTAGCATATTCAGGCATTTTCATTTTCTTGAAGAACTCTTCGGCTTCTTCAGCAGTGATAGGTTTTTTGAGAGGAAAGCGTTTGTGCTTAGCTTTGTTCAGCTCCTCTGGGTTGTGATACTTCCTAGTGGGTTTTGCTTCATTGACTTCCCCTCTGACCTCTTTTCCTTTATATGCTACCAGTGTTTGATCATAATTCCAGGGGACAGTAGTTGTATTTTTTATTGGGATTTGCGGCCGGCGGCTGATGATCAGAGGTTCATTCAGCTTTGGCGGGATGGCCGGACTTTTCACAACATACATCCCTTTCGGCACATACCTTCTTTGCGGTTTGATTTCAATTCTAATCTTCTGGGAGGGCTCAAAGCGAGTTGTCTGTTTCACGGAGCTCTCAGGACATAAAGGACAGCTTCTTTAGTTGGTTCCATCTCTTTCTTTTCTTCCTTGGCCTTTTCTTTATCCTAGACGGGGGGCTTTGTTTTCTTTTCTTCATTGGCCTTTTCTTTATCCTGGCCGAGGGGCTTTATTTTCTTTTCTTCCTTGCCCGGTTTTGCCACTATTTTTGTTTTCTTTTCTATATCCACAATGGAAATGATGGCTTTCAGTGCCAGGTCAAATTCTTTGGCTTTACAAATCATTCCAATGACGGGCCCCTTATTGTGGGTTGGCAATGGATTGTTTGTGACATTGGGGACCTCCTCGTCCCTCAGCACCACTTTTTTCTGTTCAATCAGATTTTATGCTGCTCTTTAGAGAGTCCAAAAGTTTTCAGTGTCATGCCTCTCTGCTCCCGAGTGATAGGCACAGTTGGTTCCTCGTCTGTATGACGCCGATTCTGGATTTTGCCGAGTTGGAGGTACGGGCTGCAGAAGTCCCATCTGAATCAGCTTTGGCAACAAGCTTGAGTATGACTCACCGATAGGAGTGAAAGCAGGTCCCCTTGGTGGTTCATGAGGGAAGGTATTGTATGGATAGTTGTTCTAAGGAGGGCGTGGGTTATATGGAGCTGGGGGAGGATGGTTATTTCTGGGCGGTGGAGCTTTTTTTTGGTTGTACTGATGTGGTCGGGGCTGCGGCTGAGCGATCATCACTTCATAAGGGAGGGGGACATGGCATAAGCTTCTTCCTAATGAGTATAATAGTGTTGTGAAGCTCTGGAAAATGGGCCTGGATATTCCTGAGGTCGTCGAGAATTCCTAGAGCCCGAAACCATCATGGCTCCCTCCTCTTTCTTCTTTCTGTTTTCTAGACCTCCCGAGCCGCTTTGAATGGCTTGGGAGGTGGCTCTCAAAGCAGACTGACTTATGATACGGCCTGTCTTCAAGCCATTTTCTACCATCTCGCCAATTTTAATGGCCTCCGCGAACTGCTTGCCCATGGCGGACATCATGTTCTGGAAATAATCAGCCTCTTGGGCATGCAGGAAGATACTAATCATTTCAGTTTCCTCCATGGGAGGTTTTACTCGGGATGCATATTCCCGCCATTTAATTGCATACTCCCGGAAGCTCTCGAAAGCTTTCTTTTTGAGTTTAGACAGAGAATTTCTGTCTGGGGCTATATCCACATTGTACTGAAATTGCCTTACAAAATCTCGAGCCAAATCGTCCCATACATGCCAATGGGAGATATCCTGATCAATGTACCACTCTGAGGCGATACCTGTAAGGCTTTCCTCGAAATAAGCCATCAGTAGCTCTTCTTTGCCTCATGCTCCTCTCAGTTGGTTGCAGTATCTCTTTAAGTGAGCTATCGGGTCTCCATGCCCGTCGTATTTTTCGAATTTTGGTGTTTTGAAGCCCGCAGGCAGATGCACGTAAGGAAACATGCATAAATCAACGTAGGACACGCTCATTTGGCCGCTTAGGCCCTGGATGTTTTTCAAGCTTTTCACAATACTCTTCATCTTTCGGGTCATCTCATCCTGTTTAATATTTTTCAAGATCTTTTCGTGCTCCACAGGAGACTCAAATGGTGGGTACTGCGGATAAGAGTTCGGAGTGACCCGGGCAATATCCAGCTAGAACTGAGGAGCTTGGAAAGTGAAATTTGCTGGTTCAAAACTTTGTCGTGCCACTATTGGTTGTGCCACACCGGTAGCTGGCGGCATAGTGAATACAACAGAGGGTAATCCGGAAGATGGTGCATGGGGGCGAACCTCATAAGGAATTCCGGTATAATTTGAGGCTATGGTTGGGAACCCAAATGGTACAAATGGGTTTGGCACTAAAATTGGCACATTGGTAGTTCCTCCGGTTCTAGGGATCAGTTCAGGGAACCCTAGGATAAAATTAGGTGGCTCCCTACCGTTGGACCAAGCATCCCACAAATCTAGCATGCGGCATTTCAGTCTTCTATTTTCTTCGGCGGCTGCCGATTCTGCTTGAGGGATAACCGAAGTGGGGCCATCCTCTAGTTCAACAATAGATAGGTGACTTTCTGATGTCATTGCGATACTTCCTTTGGATCTTGTGAAATAAGGATGTGTCTCCAGAATACCATCGCAAACCAAACACCTTAAAAGCAGTAACCTTTTGAGAGTAAACAACAAATTGATTAGTGGGAGATATTAACACATAGGGAATCACACGTTGGGATGCGATGCACCTAAGCAGTTAAACGTTTTTCTAAAATTTTTGCTACAGCTGTGTGTTTCATCCCGACTTTAATATTCTCTCTCTCTTTTCTTTCTTTTTATTCCTTTCTTTTAGGGCTATGATCGAATCCTACGTGGATTGCCTAATTATCATGACGCCGCATGAATCAGATTGTTACGTAGTTCACGGAATAGATAAATGTAAACAAAGGGCAATTTCCATTTCACTATTAAAGAAAGTTCTTTTCATTACAAGTGATTTTTTTTTCGGAAACATTAATAAACACGAAACAAAAGTACAGGATCTAGACATAAAACAAAACAACTTAACATTTTTTGAAAGCAATAAAAGTACAGACTCGAAAAACTAAACATCAATGATAAAGGAGATCCTCTGGTTGTCTTCTCGGGGCCTGTGGTGCATTGGTGGGTTTCTGTGCCGATCTGCGTGCAATATCCCCCTGAAATCGATCCAAGTCGTCCATTACTTGGTGAACAAAAGTCATCATGGTGGCAAAGAACATGGAAGTGGTCATACTCTCGCACTCGTGGCATTTCTGCACCACGTAGTCGGCTATTTCTTGGATTATGTTCCGTATGATCCCCTTCTCTTGAAGTAAGCGCCCTATTTGATGTGCTCGGGCCTCTAATACCTGGGCATTTGCATTGTTCTGCTCTTGTAATTCTTGCACTGTTCTCTCCAACTGGCCAATCTTTTCATAACAATGCTCCCTTTCCGTTCTGAAATCTTTGGTCTGTTGGACCATTTCGTTCCCCATGGAAAATAGTTTTTCTTTCAAGATTGCAATTTCTTTGCCATATTTTTGCCTTAATTGACGAGCATGTTCTTCCGTTCCTTTTGCTAACTTCCTTTGGGCCTCTAACAGGTCTTTTCGGCTTTGTTCAAATCGAAGGTATATTCATGAACCTTCAACCTCAGATTGTTAATGATTTTTTCATCTATTTCACTCTTTGCAGGCGTCTCGACGGCTATTTTCAAACTCCGGACTTGGGCACGAAGTGCCTCATTCTCTCGGGTCATTTGTCGTTTTTCACCCTCGACTACCTGTGCCTGCAACTAATTATCAAACTCCATATTTCTTAATTTCTCTTTCAAAGCATGGATAATGGCATGATATTCTCTTTCCTTTTCGCCTCAAGCTAGCCTTTGTTGAACTTTATCATCAAAAGCTTGCACATGAGACCTTTTGGAGGGCCTTTCTGGCTCGGGTTCCGGTTCTTCAACAATGCAACTTCTCTTCTCAAACCATGCCGCATATCCCGGATCCACTTCCCCTCTAGCAAGATCGGGCACCTGAGTATCTTCTTTCAAGTATCGACATCCATTCCAGCTTTGTTGAATCAAAGTCTCAGGTAAGGGAGCCTCGGGGTGTAGCTCAATGACTTGGATGCTCAAATCCTCCTCTTCGGGTATCACTTAATAACGGCCTAGTTGTCTCAGAACCCTTTGGGGTGCATATGGTTGGATACTTTTGAGACCCATCAACAGTAGATGATTCTTGGCAGCGGACATAAGTATGACTTCTCTGAGTGGGAGCCATCCCAAAGTCCATTCTATTTGGTTTGCTCGTAAAGACCTTAGATGATCAACCCAAGCCTCGACTCCTTCTGGAACAGGGTAATCCTTCACTCTCTCTTCATAACCCTCGATGAAGTTGGCTTTATCGGTACCATAGATCATGAACTTTGGATGGTGACGAAGATGTTCAATCAACCACATCTGGAGAATGATATTGCAACCTTCAAAAAATGTTTTTCCCGACTTGCATTCAGTCAAAGCCCAGAAAATGTCAGACAATATGAGTGGAATCAGAGTATGATCTTTCTTTTCAATCAAGACCTGGGAGATTTTGTCCACCTGAATGTCAATAGTACCTTCGGCATTAGGAAAGACCATAACACCCAGAAATGCTACGATGAAGGAAAACCGGCGATAAATTCTCCAAGTATCCTTATCCTGTTTGTTAGTCAAGCCTTTCTCATGTATTTCAAATACGTCTGAGAAGCCTTATCTGGAATATAGGAAATAGAATGAACAACACCCATTGAATACTCGGTCTTTTCTGAGTTGTCGGCTAACGAAAAGGACCTCAAAGAACCGGCGCACCGACATAGGTCTTAGAAAGATGATTTGTTGATTCCTTAAGTCCCCGCCAAAACCCGCATATCCAGCGACCTCTTCTAGAGTTGGGGTGAGCTCAAAATCTGAGAAGCGAAACACATTATGGACCGGATCCCAAAAGGTTACCAAAGCTTTAATCAAGTCGTTTCGGGGTTTGACTTTCATAAGGTCAACAAGAGATCCCAATTGTTCGCCGACCCATTATTTGTCATCTTTATCTAGACCATGCCACCACATCTGGAGTTGTAGTGGATCCCCTTCTACGGTGTTCAGCTGCAGAGTTTGGATAGTGTTGCACCTGTGAGTAAACAGGGTTAGGATTACCTCTGATTTTGACACAAAAGACCTATTTTTTAAATGTTTAAAAGACAACTCTCCTACATTGGCTTATTTGTGCAATATTGACAAAAAATGGCCACTTCTTACTTTGAGCAAAGTTTTGAGGCCAAACATGGTACTTTTCGGAAAAAGTGACAGACAAATTCGTTTTTTAACGAAAACAGCCCTTCGATAATGTAAAATGTTCTAAGGCTTATTTTGGCAAGAACGGTGCAAGACTTTAACCGAAGCTTGGTCGGTTTGATTTTGACTGACGGACATTTTTTGTTTGTTTTTGAAAAGTGGGGTCGGCACCGATGAGGCTTGCCGACGTATCTCATATCCGATGAGAATCAGACCCACGTAGTTCGGTCAGTTTTAACATAACTAAAGAAAAAAATGTTTTTGACTTTTTTTTTTTTGAAATTTTGGCTAATTTACAATTATTTTGAAATTCTATTTCTCCCCATTTTCAATTATTTTGAAGCCTTTGTTTTTCCGAAAAATTTTGACAGAGTTCCGAGGTATTTTTCAAATATCGGGGTTTTTTTTCAACACAGGTAAATTTCTATCTTTCCTCACTCTTGGTTTTTCTATTATTTTTCTTTCTTTCTTTAGCCGGTCAACAACAAACCGAGACAAATAATGCACATATAGCAAGTATGATGCATCAGGATGGTCTTTTTGTTTCGGGTACACCTGTCCTAGACGGACCCAACCACTGTGTTGAGTCCCCTAAGTCAAAATGCACATGATGCAGATAATCTTTCCTACTAGGGATCCGGCATGAGGTTTTGTCATTATAGGTTTTAAACCTGGGGTTTTGTTCTAGACCTTGGCTACCCGAGCGGACAACTCGAGTCGGGGTGGGAGCGACGTACCGGTAGCACGAAAGGCTATTCGGCCTAGTAGCTAGTCCATCCCCGTATTTCTTACTTGGTATGACCTCTAAGAGAAAGGCGTGTCACGCGAACGTGTGCACCAATTTTTAGAAGACTCGGAAGGGAGACGTAAGAAGGCAGTTTAAGTACAATTCAAATAAATATCAAAGCGGTAAATAAATAATATTTAGCACATTAGGCACACAAATACAGTAATATCAACAATCAAAAAATCCAAGTAAAAATTACATTAACAAGCTCGAATTCTTGAACCAAGAACCAAAGATTCTGGGTTCATTCCCCAGCAGAGTCGCCAGAGCTGTCACACCTCCTTTTTCACCCGGTAAGGGTAATAAGGGAATTTTTCCACTTTAAGTGACATTATTCGATTTTTGGGATTTATCTTATTAGTTTCAGAGTCGCCACCCGGATTTTTTACGGTGTCCCGGGACACCCTTTATTTATTAGAAATCCCAAAATCGAAGAATTTTGACTCTATTAAATTGTCTGCGAACCAGAAATCTAGGTAAGGAATTCTGTTAACCCGGGAGAAGGTGTTAGGCACTCCCAAGTTCCGTGGTTCTAGCACGGTCTCTTAATGATTAAACTTGGCCTAAATTGTTTAACTACTGCTTTTATATCGATGTTCATTTTCATATATTCACCACTTTTATTATTCTTTTATATTTAAAGGATTGCCTTGAGACGAGTCACGTATGCGCAAAACCCGTAGAGTTTTAAAATGTATCTAAAATCATGTCACGTGGATGTGTACATAATTATCGACACTGAACTCATTCAAGAAGATAAATAAAGTTGCGCAAGCGCATATTTTGTTTTGTTGTCAAAGAAACCGAAATTACGTCACGCGGGCATGTACGTAATTCCGATAATTTTAGAAATCCGTTCCTAAAAGTGTCTCTACGAGTGTTAATTTTAGTCTTTGTTTGTGTTACGTAAACGTATACACAATTTGAGGAAAAGATATATTTTAGTTGTTTTCATTCAAAGTTACGTAAAAACGTATACTTCGATGATTGACTTATTCTCTTAAATTTAAGGCATTCACTATCTAAAGGGCTTTCGAAATTTACTATATCTAAATTAAAAATCCTAAGTCAAGTCACGATTGGGCTATCACTATGGCCGAATTTAGGCCGAACTAATCACTTTAGACCATCTTAATTTTGACTATTTGACAAAGAGCTAAAACTATGCAATTTTTTGTTTTTTTATAAAAGAAAACATGTCCATACACAAAGTTTACAAGAAAATCTACCAAATTACTGATTATAAGTTACCTAAAAATCGAATGAACACATTTAGCTATAGTATTAACAGTTTTGCCAATTGCAAGTAGTCTAAATTCATGCTATTTAACTGCGTATGTGTTGAATCTCATTTAGTAGCATTTATACATCTATTGTTGTTGTCAATCCAGAAAATTCAAAGATATTAATGAATCGGAGAATTTTGGATGACAAATTCCTATTTTTATTTCTCTTTCGAGAGTCACTGAATCTGGAGCGTTTACCTTTCAGAATTTTAAACAAATGTTTACAAGAGGGCTGATTTTGATACAAAATTCATACGAAACACCTTTGAACCATGAAATCTATACTTATTCGTTTGGCAATTCATTTGGAGACGAAAAGGAAAGATTCTTTTTTAGCAAATCACAAGAGTTTTATAAAAAAGATTTTCGAACATGTAGTCTGCAAGACAAATTCATTTTTTTATATGAATATATATATCGAGATCGTACAAAAAAAAGGGGTTTTGGATCATGACCCAACAATTACAACAATTGCTAAACTGAAAAGCTGCCCAGCTTTACGAAATGAAGCAATATACGGAACTGAATACAAGTTTAGTTCAGTCCCGTATTTACAAATGATACAAAACTAGTCCATTACATCCACATCTTTACTACACATTTTTAGGAGATAGATATAAAGAAAAATAAATAAGAGATAATGAAAATCTGCTGCTCCTGTGCAAGCCAGCAACATTCTTGCCTTAAAACCTGTATTTTCCTTATTAGTTCCAAACTAAACCCCCACGAAATCCATGTGCACTTCAAGGGATTGAATTTGATCATTATAGGAGTCAGATTCGACCCCTTCAGTGTTGTCCCAATAGGGACATCTAATTATATAGGGCCTGCGTCTTCAAACCAATATTTAAGCACCTTATGGGGTGAATTTGACCATTAGGGGGTTAAATTTACTACCCTTTAGTGCTATTTCAATGACTCTACTATGACTTCATTTATATGGACATAGATTCAATCACAGAAGCACCTAAAATATAGTCGGCAGTTATAATTGCACATAAACTCATGAACAACCATATTTGAATGAATAATGACAGATTCACAAACAAAGGACAACATGCTTCAGATCTTAGATTTCACGGAAAATTCAGCATTACATACCTTTTAAGAGTAAGAATTCAAAGAAATCCTGACCAAATAAAGGTCAGGCCAAGAGAAAGCTCAGCTAGAAGAGAGAATGACCAAACAGCAATAACAGCAACCTCAAAATTGACCCTAGCTCCCAAAAATAACCCAGACGGGTTTCAGAAACAAGAATCAATACCCAAAAAACTGAGAAATCCGCCAGAAAAACTTTGAAGAACTCTTGAACGAAATCAGATCTTTTCACTGATGTTTTTTGGAGATTTTCATTTAAGAACAAAAAAACTATTCTGATTTTTTTTTCCAGATGTTTCAGTAACTGAGCGAGTGTAAAAAAAAAGGTAACAAGAATGTAAAAGGCAGCTGAAAAGGAAGATATTTTTCGTGTGTGTGTGTAGGTATATTTTCTGTCCCATTTTTCAAGGAATGAGAGTCTCTTTATATAGAGCAGACCCTACCCTCATTTCCCATGTGCCCTTTCCCTGAAATTAAGGGATAAGGGAATCTTTTTTCTAACAGATTTTCTCCAGCTGGCCTAATCTAGAATGTTCTGATATTTCTTAACATTTTTCACAGAAAACTTACCCACTATCTTTATATTATTACACATGAACTCTGAGCTCCTAATTAGTTTTGGCCCTTTTAGTTTTTATTATTACCTTTTAGTACCTAGGGTTTAGGTTAGGTTAATTATCAGTTTAATTAACTTAATAAAGGTTAGTTAACTTAGTTCCTTAAACTTAGGTTAAATGATTTGTTTCAGTTAATTAATCCTTAACTAATTATCTTAAACAGATTTTAGGACTTAGTTAATTATTTAAGAGGTTACCGATCTAGGTTAACCTATTAAACAAAGTGTCTTTTAGAAGGTTATCACTAATTAGGGTAGCCTCGAGTTTAGGATTAAACTAAGTTAATTCACGACCATACACTGGTTCAAAACTAACTAGTATTAATCCTAAAAAAGGCTAATAGCTCTTAGGCATGAAACAATTAAGAAGGAATCCTAAATTGATATTCACTTAACACTAAACAGAATCAGCAACAAAATAAAGAAAGGCAAAGATCAGGTTTTATTTCAATCAACATAAAACAATTCAAAATTATTATCTAAACAGGTAAAATCGGTCATAGAGATTCAAAACGAAATCCGAGACAGACTAAAGAATAACCTAATTCAAGTGAAGCCCTAAACTCCTACTCAATTGATGATTAATTATACACTAATACTTGACGAGCCCTAGTTAATAATTGACAGTGAATACTCTAAACCTAGACAAGGTTGTCAAACATTTTCAATAGCATGTATGGAAGCAGTTTTTAGGGCTACATTAATTAACTAAAACAAAAGAGAAAGAAAGCAGTGTCACATTTCAAAGATGAAAACAACATAGTATAGGCTAAACAGCGACACACATAGACAATTCTGTTTTTGAAAAACTAAAGAAAAGATACAAAGGAAAGGGGAGGTACCGGTTCAAGGATTTTGACCGGAAAAAAGGGATGTCACTGGACCTTGGCCGGACTCTGACGGGGTTTGAAAATGGTCCAAACCCACATGAATCAATAGATCTCATCAAGAGTTATTGACTCATGTAGGTTTGATTCATTAATTGTCTTCAGATCAACGGGTATGTGAAAACTAAGGTTTTCAGTTTTCAGATTTGAAATTAGATAAATTTGAGCGGGTTTTTGGTGAAATAGATGGTAGGAGATGATTGAGGAGGTGGAGGAGGTTATCGGGTGAAGATTTGGGCTTGATTGGTGGTGCTCCGCCACCGGAGGCGATTTCCGGCCGACGAAGTACAGCAGAGGAGTGGTGGGGGAAGGGGGCGGTGGTTCCAGGCGGAGTCCGGTGGAGTGAGAAAGAGAAGAGAGAGAGACGGAGGGGAAGGGAACTTAGGCCAAATGGGGTAGGGGGTAATTAGGACAGTTATATAGTTAATAATTAACTAGTTCCCAGCCGTTGGATCTGGGAAGATCAACGGTTGGGATCGTTTTAACTAGCCAAACGGGGTCGTTTTGGAGGGGTTGGGGTCTGGACCGGGCAGATTTACTTTGGGCCTGGGTCGTTGAGTGTGGTATAGAGATGGGATTGGGCTGGGTATAGGCTGCCTGGGCCCGGGCAATTCCTGCCCAGGTCCATTTTTAATTCATTTTTAAAAAAAATATAAATTTAATTAATTAAATCAAAGCTAAAATGTAATAATTGGTTCTAAACTAGTTTTTTGTCCAATCATAAATTGATTAATTAAGAGTCATATTATTTTAATTTACTCCTAATCATTCAAGGACAGATTCCACAATTTTGCTAAAAAGACATAATTTAATCAAGAAATTAAACATTAAACTACCTTATGTCAAATAATTATATTTATTTAGATATTAATTAAGATTTCACACTTAATTATGCCGCTTTAAATCTTTTATACATTTAAAAGATGAATTATGGCTACATAATGCAAAATTAATTCACAAATAGCACTTAAATTCAATAAAAATCATAAAACTAATTAATTTATTGAGTTTTTGTAGGATTATATGGTAGGTAAAAATCACGTGCTCACAACTGTGAAATTTGGTCGTTTGGCTGCAAATTGTGGATGGAACTGAGAAACCACTTCATTTATTTTGTCACAATAAGTCAACAGTCATGTATTCCGATAACAACATGAGTTCGGATATGTAATGCAGCATATGAAAGCTTAGCGCATATATTCTTCAAATGTCCTTACTCTATGACTATTTGGTCCAAGATACTATGTTGGAATGGTGTACAAAGGCAAATGATGGAGTAGCAGGAAGAGCTAGAGTGGGCAGTGAAGCTAGCAAATGGCAAAAATGGTCAAGCTCAGATATACATAATGGTCCTGGCTTGTGGTGTCTACTACAATTGGCAGGAGAAAAACAATAGAATCTTGCAAGGAGTTATGAGGAATAAAGCAACCCTTATCAGTAACGGTGGCAGGGGGGCCGGCCCCGCGGGCTAGCGGGCTAAACGGGTCGGCCCGTGGGGGCCCAGGCTTGGGGGGCTTTAGGCCCGTGGGGGGCCGGTTCCTCAATTTGGGCCCGTGAGCCCGGGCCCGTTTAGCCCGGGCCCGGTAGGCGGGCCTGGGCTGAGCCAAGAGGGCCCAATGGTCAAAATTTCAAATTTTTTTTTTTTTTTTTTAAATGGCCAATGGCCAGATTTTTAAAATCTAGCCTTTTGAGCCTTAAAAGAGCCGTTTGGTATGTTTAAAAAATAGCCAAATGGCCCCCAAACTTTGT
>ML279887.1:23016-34523 GCA_005239495.1 Nicotiana undulata | reverse complement strand
AACATTCACGTTGGCTTGCCTAGCGGGTTCAATGTTAGGCGCCATCACGGTCCCGACGGTGGGGAATTCGGGCCGTGACAATTTTGTAGAAAGGATTGATGACTTTATTAGACATGCAATGTTACTACCACCATACCAAAGTGAAGGAGTAATTAGGTGCCCTTGTGTTAGGTGCGACTGTATGAAGTTTGAAAAATCGGAGGAACTTAAGCTTCATCTTTATAGAAAGGGGTTTATAGGGAATTACTTTGTGTGGACTAATCATGGAGAGGTCGATGGTAGCCGTGGAATATTTCATAACATGGTTGTTGGTGAAAGTAGTAGGTTAAGGTAGAATACAAATCGTGATTCTAGAATTCATGATATGGTTGCAGATGCTTTTGGGATGCACTTCGGGGGTGAGCCCAATGAAAATGTTGAAAAAACTCCTAATGATGACGCAAAACATTTTTATGAACAGTTAGAGGAAGCTAGTCGTCCACTACGTGAAGGAAGTTCGCACTCTGAGCTGTCTGTTGCAGTTAGATTACTAGGTATCAAATTTGATTGGAATATTTCTCAAGCAACCATGGACTCTTTCATTGACCTTATGAGTGAACTAGTTAACCCTAATATCAACTTACCTGGTGATTTCTATAAGGCAAAGAGAATGGTTTCTAAGTTAGGACTTTCGTCAATGAGAATTGATTGTTGTGGAGATGGTTGCATGTTATATTATAAAGATTATGCAACTTTAGACAATTGTAAATTTTGCGAAAAGCCTCGTTTCCAGAGGCTTTCCAGCGGGAATATGGTCGCTATCAAGGCGATGCATTATTTTACCTCTTATACCTAGGTTAAAGTGGTTATATGTGTCGATGAGTTCTGCTCCTCATATGAGATGGAACTTTGAAAATAGAAGACAACCTGGTGTTATGTGTCATCCTTCAGATGGAGAAGCTTGGAAGCACTTTGATAGGCATATCCAGATTTTGCTAGTGAACCAAGGAACATTCGGTTTGGTCTGTGTGCGGATAGCTTCACGCCTTTTTCTGTATATGCGACACCATATTCATGTTGGCCTATCTTTCTTACACCTTATAATCTACCACTCGAGTTGTGCATGACTAGTTCATATATATTCTTAAATTGTATTATCTCCGGTCCACGTAATCCGAAAAGTTTGATTGATGTATATTTGTAACCTTTGATTGATGAGCTAAAACAAATGTGGTATGATGGTGTTGAAACATATGACATATCAACCAAGCAGAATTTCAATTTGCGTGTTAATTTAATGTGGACTATTAACGATTTTCCTGCGTATGGAATGTTGTCTGGGTGGATGACTGTTGGGAAGCTAGCTTTTTCTTACTGCATGGAAAATAGTAAAGCGTTCACTTTGAAACATGGCCGAAAGCAATCATGGTTTGATTGTCATCGTCAATTCTTGCCTCATGATCATGAGTTTAGAAGGATGAAAAAATGCATTCAAAAAGAATAAAATGGAATATGATTCTCTACTTCCGATACTTTCAGGTGAGGAAATTTGGGAGAGGGTCCAGAACTTCAGTAAAGTTACTGAAGCTCCACTTTATAGATTCCCCAGATACGATGTTACTCATAATTGGACAAAATAGAGTATATTTTGGGAGTTTCCTTATTGGGAGGATAATCTTCTCTGTCACAACCTTGATGTCATGAATATTGAGAAGAATTATTTTGACAATTTGTTCAACATAGTGATGGATGTTAAAGGTAAGACAAAGGATAACCCGAAGGCTAGAATGGACTTACAAGAATATTGCAGGCAACCTGAATTATACTTGCAGACAACAAACAATGGTAAGATATTCAAGCCCAAATCAAGTTACACATTCACTTTGGAGGAAAGACGACAAATTTGTTATTGATTGGGTTACGAAATTGAAGATGCCTGAGGGTTATGCGTCGAATCTTGGAAAAAAAGTTGATTTGTAGGTAGGGAAGTTGAGCCATTTGAAAAGTCATGGCTGTCATGTTTTCATGGAGACCTTAGTGCCTATTGCATTTTGTGGTTTGCCTGAAAGAATATGGAAACCCATCATAGAGATTAGTTTGTTTTTTAAAGACTTGTGTTCTACCACACAGACCACAAGTCTTTAAAAAACAAACTAATCTCCGGATGGATCAGAACATTTGTGTAACTTCTAGTAAGATGGAAAAGATATTTCCATGTGGTTTTTTTTGATGTGTTGGAACATCTTACAATCCACCTTGTACACGAGGCACGACTTGGAGGGCCTGTTCAATGCAGATGGATGTATCCCTTTGAGAGGTAATATTATAAGTTTGATGTAATATTGGCTAACATGACATTATATAGGACAATTGGCAAATGCAAACAATTTGTTAAGCAGAGGAATAAGATTGAAGGATCTATATGCGAATCTTATCTTGCAAAGGAAATTGCTCATTTTTGTTCTTATTATTTTGAGAGTACGTGCCATGTTCTAGGAATAGGCCCAATAGGCAATCAGTCGAATGTGTGAATGATCCATTATATCCTCCAATGTCCATATTCAATTAACCAGGACGATGTTCTAAGGATGTTAGAACGAGAAGTTTGAGTGATATGGAGTACAAGTCAGCTACACTTCATGTGTTGCTAAATTGTCCCGAAGTTGTACCATTTCTCAAGTAAGTATTTATTTATTAGTTATCAAAATATAAAATTTACTGTGATTACATCTCGATGCAACTACTAAAAATATTTGATGTGTCATAGTCACTTCGTGGGTCAATTTGTCCATGATGTTGTATATACGAGATTAGATACGTGGTTCAAACAATTTGTAAGTTTATCCTGATAATGTTATAACACTATGTAGGTAAATAATGTTTGTAAGTTATGCTAACTTATGAATTTTTTTAACACTATGTAGGTAAATAATCCAAATAATGTTGTAAATTAATTTTTGAAAGGTATATCTTGGAGACCTCGGCTTCAGGTCACAACAATGTCTAAGTACGTAGTGAATGGTTGTAAGTTCCATGCAGGGGATTGCTCTAAAAATAAAAATAGCAACAACAACGGGTGTGGGTTCAAGGTGGTGATGACAACCAAGTTGGAGATATTGATTATTATGGTGTGCTCAAAGAAATAATAGAACTAGAATATACAGGTTGACCATATAAGAATTTGATATTCTTTAGATGCAAGTGGTTTGACCCAAATCCAACAAGAGGTACAAGAGTACACAACCAATACAACATAATTGAGGTTAATCATACGAGGGAGTATGATCGCTATGATCCTTTCATAATTGCACATAATGTTAGGAAAGTGTATTATGTTCCTTATCCATTGCGACGGAATAAGTCCGATTGGTGGGTTGTAATAAAAACTAATCCTGTAGGTAGGGTGGAAGTCGAGAATGTGTTAGATTTTGCATATCAAAATGATATCTCTAGTGTTCACCAAATAGTGGACGATCGGTTAGAAAATGATTTGGAACATCCTGAACGCATATTGGAAGAAATTGATATAAATGAAGTAACAATTATAGAAATTGAGGACGAAGAATCGACTGATGAAGCTCAAACAAGTGAGGACGAAGAATTCTCGGACGAGGAACAATACGTCGATGAGCTTTAAAAAGTTGGTTTTTTAAATCACTCTCGTTTTATAGCTAGTTTCTTATATGTTTCAATCTAAATATGTATTATATTATGCAGATAGCAGGCAAGGGTCAAGGTAACAATGACCCTACTGGTTCTCGGGGTCGAGAAAAGTCTAGGAAGGGAAAGAAGAGGGTAGAAAATAATACTCCATCTTTTCCACCCTCTTCAGAGATGCCTATGTCTTATCCTCCACCCCATGACTATACTAAGCTGCCAAAGCATCACGATCCCTACACCTTCATGCAGACACCAGGTCTTTCATATAGTGCCATAGGACTATACGTCTGACATACAGTCCAGCTGCCTCACGACCACGTGGATTGCAGACATCTACATCGCATGGATCACATCCATCTATGTCACAGCCACTCGGGTCACAACCATCAGTATCACAACCATTTGGGGTCCATCCAGCTATGTCGCAGTCACAGGGATCACAACCATCTTCATTAGTGACTCCATCTATTTCAGGCCTTCGCCTGCGAGGTAGTAGCTCTGACCCCCTACACCGTCACATGCCTCTGATATACGTGCTTCAGACGATGATGACGATGACGAGGAGGTGCATTATGATCAATATGGTAGGATCATCATAGTCGCTGAGGGTGATGGGTAAGAGTTATTTATTATTTTTGCGTTTATTGTTTTGTAAAGTTTTTACTAAGATATTAATGTGTTTTTATTGTTAAATTGCTGGTTCATCCTGAGTAATAAGACTATGAGGATAATCACCAAAGCTATCATAAAGCTTTATGATGGCCCTTATGCGACTTGGACTGATTTCCCATTCTCGCTGAAGGAGTAAATTTTCAATCAATTTAAGGTATAAATGTTCTTTTAAGTAGTTTAAAAATTTATATTTATGGTATTTCCATATAATATTTAACTTTTGAAATACATATCAAGTGTGTATGGGAACACCGCTATAGCGCGGAAGTGGTTGTAAATTTTCATCACAAAGCTCGCAAGCGATTGTTGCATACTTTCTCCGAAGCTAGAAAGAAGAACAAGAAGCCTGACTGGTTACTTCAAAGTTTATGGGATGATTTGCAAAGGCAATGACTTACCGCAAAGTTCTTATAGAAGAGCAAAAAAGGAAAGAAAGCTCGTGCATCTGAGAAGGGAGGCTCCTAGCACACTGGAGGTGCGATCAACCTAGGGAAAATAAAAAGAAGATTGGTACGTAATTGATTAAATTATTTTAATTTTCAAAGTATATCTATTCTGTTTATTAATTAAATTAATTTGTTTTCAGGAAAAGAAGTTGGGGCGTCCAATGAACCATGATGAGTTATTCAAGGAGACACATATTGTAAAGAAGAAGAAAGAGACGAATCACGAAAGGTGGGTCGAGGACCGGTCCTCGACTGTATATGTATGCTTTCACTTTTCTTTAAGTATTTTAATTTACTTTTATATACATTTTGAAATACTAATTCAATTTAAATTTTCGTATAGGGTCGCTACCAAACTAACGTGGAGAAATTCATCCGCACTCAGCCACCTAATGAATCAGGCGAGCCAACCTAACCTTCGGACGAGGATACTGAAAGAATATGGATGGAGTCTGCTGGCGGTCCAAAATGGGGGAAGGTATATGGGCTTCCTACTAAGAAATTCCATCGCTATAAGTGTGGAATGCAAGGAATAGGGACTTCCTCGCAAGGCGAGCAACTTAATGGGGAGAGCCTCTCTTATATGCGGGAGACCTTGACAAATCTTACATCCGAGCTAGAAGCGGCCAAGGAAAGAGAAAGGGTTAGAGATGCTCAATTCCTTGGCATGCAAGCTCAAATCAGAACTCTCCTATCTACTGGAGCTTTTCCGTTGCCCCGGTCTCGTGAGTCATCGTCAGAGGCTCGACTTGAACGTGAGCATTCCTCCCGTCCTCCCCGTGATCGTTCTTCCCGTCCTCGATAAGACCCTTCTCTATACCGTCTTGTAAATGAAAGTTCATCAGACGGTGATGATGATGTTGTACAAAATACTCTTTGACTTTTATATACTTTTAACTAGAAAAGTAGAACCAGTTTTGAACTTGTGATGACCCAGAAGGTCATCCTAAGTAATTCTAGCTAAATCTGTGTTCCAAGGCCCCGAAAGCCTCCGTTAGTCTCACCTCGATATGCGTGTGCATCCCAGGCGTGTAGCCGGGAAGTCTGTATGTTGAAATTTGATAAAAATAGAATTTTATGATAATTAAATGAATAAAGTTGACTTTGGTCAACATTTTTGGTAAATGGACCCGGACCTGTGATTTGACGGTCCCGGAGGGCCGTAGGAAAATATGGGACTTGGGCGTATGCCCGGAATCAAATTCCGAGGTCCCAAGCCTGAGAAATAAATTTTTAAAGAAAATTGTTTTCTAACATAATAGAGGATTTTGAAAATGAATAATTATGTGAAAACCGTGTTACCGGGCCCGTATCATGGTTCCGGAGCCCGAAACAGGTCTATTATATGTTATGTGACTTATCTGTGAAGTTTGGTGTAAAACTCACGTCGACTGACGTGTTTCGGATCAAAATTGGAAAAATTAAGCTTTATGAAGTTTTAAGAAATTTCTATGAGTTTTGAGGTTTAATTCGTTGATTTTGATGATATCTTGATGATTTAAAAGCTTGAAAAAGTCCGTGGGATGTTTTGGGAGTCGTATGTGTTTTTGGTTTCGAGCTCCGAGGGCTCGGGTGTGTTTCGGGTAGGTGTTCGGGGTGTGCAACTTAGGAAAATCACTGCTGATGCACCATCTTTAGTGTGCCCGCACATGCGAGCCTAGAGCCGCAGGTGCGAGACTGCAGGCGCGACGCCAAGTCCGCAGGCGCGGACCAGACGCCGCAGGTGCGGCTCCGCAGGGGCGACATTCTTTCCGCAGGTGCGGCCCCTTCTGGGCCTGACCCATTCCCGCAGGTGCGACATATTTTCCGCACCTGAGATACCGCAGGTGCGACCCCTTCTCTGCAGGTGCGAGATTCGCACAGTGTTTTTCATTAAAGACCCATTTCAGACGTATTTCTCACATTTTCACTCCTTTTCTTCTTATTCAAACCCCATTGACGACGCCCAAGCTAATTTTCTTCCATAAACACTTGGGTAAGTGATCATAACTCCTATTTCTTTCACTTTTCTTCCATAATCACTAGAAATCTAGGCCTAAAAACATGAAATCAAATAGAAATTAGGGGTTTTGGGTAGAGTTAGGTTTTTGGGAATTTTGGGTAATTCAACCCCAATTTGGGGTCGGATTTCAAAACAAATTATATATTTTAACTCGTGGGGTTATGGGTGATCGAGTTTTGGTCCGAGCCTCGTGTTTGGACCAAGCGGGCCCGGGGTCAAATTTTGGTATTTTTTGGAAGAATGCTAGAAATTGAATAACTAAGCTATGGGATTGTGTTATTGAGTCTTTATTGATATTATTGAATTAATTAAGTTTAGATATCATTGTTTCAAAATCGGATTATAAAGGAAAGACGGTCTTAAAGGGTTGATTGCTATACTTTGGACCGAGGTAAGTGTCTTGCCTAACTTTGGTGAGGGATTAGGTATTGTATGTTATGTTATGTGTTTATCATGTTCAATGTATAGGTGAGGTGACGAGTACCTATACATTGTGAGTCAAGCATGCCCGCGAGTCTGTTTTTGATAAAATTCAGTTATTTCTTCAATGTTCATCATGCTATGTAATTGCCTCTACTTGAGAAGTTGATTGTCGTTGATGTACTGGTTGTAGAGATTATCAAATGTCGGTTCAATTGAGGATCCAAGCATACAATATACATATTGAGTTGTTTGGTTATAGCTGAGACTCTTGGCGGGCATTTATTGAGATATAGACTGATATTTTCCCCTTGCCGGGTGATTTGAATTGTATTTTCCCACTATGATGCATTCCTTACCATACACATTGTCTTGCATTGGTGATGAAGAGTGTAAAGAACGAAGGGTGATGCCGTGCCATGTTTTACATTGATTATATAATGTCATGCATAGTGAGGAAGAGAGTAAAGCACGAAGGGTGATGTCGTTCCATGTTTTACATTGATTACATCATGACATGCATAGGAGGAAGAGAGTAAAGCACGAAAGGTGATGCCGTGCCATGTTTACATTCATTGAAAGCACGAAGGTTAATGCCGTGCCATATTTACATTTATTGAAGCACGAAGGTTAATGCCGTGCCATGATCACATTGATTACATCATACATTTCATTGGTGAGGAAGAGAGTAAAAGCACGAAGGGTGATGTCATGCCATTATTATCATTCAGAGATGCCATTCATACCTTATCAGTTTTCGAGAAATTGTTTCTTTCCTCACTCGATGTTAATTAACTGCTCTATCTTATTGTTTTTCCCTTCATCTGCTCCCGTTCCCCGTATATGACTGTTATCCTTCCTTGATCTGTTATCTGTATTTTGTGTTATAGAATAGGACAGGTGAACGTTATTTTCTAAGTCTAGCCTTGTCACTACTTCGGCCTAGGTTAGGCTCGACGCTTACTCAGTACATGGGTTCAGTTGTACTGATACTACACTGCACTTCTCTTTGTTGTGCAGATTCCGCTTCCGAACCCCGTGGACCGCTCTGAGGGACTCACCTTCAGTCCACATCGAGCTTCAAGGTATACACTGGCGTTCGTGGGCCCTGGAGTCTCTCCTGCTATTAGTATCCTATTGTCTTATTTCTCCTTCCGTTCTAAAGACAATACTGCACTTCCTTTCAGACTTGTGTTTAGTATTCTTATAGACAGTCCGTGAGGTTGTGACACCCCGGTTTTTGGGATTTTGCGATGTTGTTATCCTTATCATTTCATTATGCGTGTTCTTTTTTTGAGTATTACTACATTTCCGCTATAGAACTTTTGAAGTGGTTTTGGTTATTTCAGTAAAGGTTTGAAAGATAATTGCTTTATTACTGTTAAGTTGTGTTAAAAATGTCAAGGTGTTGTGTACGTTGGCTTGTCTAGCGGGTTCAACGTTAGGTGCATTCACGGCCTAAAAGGTGGGATTTCGGACCGTGACAAGTTGGTATCAGAGCTCTAGGTTGCTTAGGTCTCACAACTCATGGACAACCTTGGTAGAGTCTGAGGGATCGGTACAGAGACGTTTGTATTTATCCCCCAGAGGCTGCAAAGTTAGGATAACTCCACATTTATTCATTCTCTGTCGTGCGATGTACATTCTTATTACTGATTGAGTTCCATTCTACTCTCTCGCAGATGGCGAGGATGCGTGCTTCCCTTGGTTTCGCTCAGCAGCCCGACACTCCTACTACAACTCCTACGAGGGGTCGAGGTCGAGGACGAGGACGAGGCCGTTCTAGAGGCCGAGGCCGGGGAAGGGCTCAGCCTAGAGCAGCAGCCCCAGCNCCAGACTCCTGTTATTCATACCCCAGAGGAGGTTGCCACTTAGTTCCAGACTCCAGCACCTCAGACAGCTGGAGTAGCTCAGCCGGGTATTGTGGCACCGGCAGCCGAGGGTGCAGCTATGTCAGCAGATGTTCTATGAAGACTAGAAAGATTCACCAAGTTATTCACTACGACTTTTACTGGTGCACCGTCAGAGGATCCACAAGATTATTTGGACAACTGCCACGAGGTTCTTCGGAACATGGGCATAGTGGAGTCCAATGGAGTTGACTTCGCTACTTTTCGACTATCTGGCGTAACCAAGACTTGGTGGAGGGACTACTGCTTAGCAAGTCCAGTGGGGTCTGCATCTTTGACTTGGGCTCAGTTCACAAAGGTATTTTTGGGGAAGTTCCTTCCCATTACTCAGCGAGAGGATCTTAGAAGGCAGTTTGAGTGCCTCAAGTAGGGATCTATGTCTGTTACTTAGTACGAGACCAGGTTCATTGCTCTAGCCAGGCATGCATTGATGATACTCCCCACTCATCGGGAGAGAGTTCGGAGGTTCATTGAGGGATTGGCCCAGCCTATACGACTCCAGATGTCCAGGGAGTCGAGTACTGATATTTCATTCCAGGATGCGGCCGATGTGGCCAGGAGGATTGAGATGATTTTGTCACAGGGAGGTGGTCAGGGGGCTGACAAGAGGCCCCGTCATTTTGGTAGATTCAGTGGACCCTCATCTGGAGGCAGGGAATCTTTCAGTAGGGGTCATCCACCTTGACCTTCTCAGTCAGCACTTCAGGTATCTCCCCGTGCACCGCCAGCATCTATCAGTGCACAGCCACTCCAGGGTTTTCAGGGAGGTTATCAGGGTTGTTAGGGCCAATTTCCGAGTCCTCAGCCACAGCAGCCGAGATCTTGTTATACCTGTGGTATGCCGGGGCACCTTGCCAGATTTTGCCCTCGAGCTTTGAGTGGACCTTAGTAGCAGAGTTCTCGTGCCTTGGTTCCCGTAGGAGGTGCACCCTTGCCTCCTCAGTCAGCTAGAGGTGGTGGCCGTGGTGCCAGAGTTGGTGGTCATGTTCATAGAGGTGGAGCACAGGCCACGAGGGGTAGAGGGCAGGTTGCAGCAGGTAGACCCAGAGATGTTCCGATTGGAGAGGCTCAGCCCCGGTGTTATGCTTTTCCTGCTCGTCCTGATGCTGAGGCTTCTGATGCAGTTATTACAGGTACGGTTTCAGTTTGCAGCCTAGAGGCTTCGGTGTTATTTGATCCGGGTTCTACATTCTCCTATGTGTCTTCATATTTTGCCCCTTATCGGAGTATGCCCCGTGATTCTTTGAGTACTGCTGTACATGTGTCTACACCGGTGGGTGATTCCATAGTGGTGGATTGAGTCTATCGTGCTTGCGTAGTAGTTATTAGTGGTCTGGAGACTCAGGTTGATCTTTTGCTTCTTGATATGGTTGACTTTGATGTTATATTGGGGATGGATTGGTTATCTCCCTATCATGCTATCTTGGGCTGTCATGCTAAGACAGTGACCTTAGCCTGGCCAGGAGTACCTCGTTTAGAGTGGAGAGGGACTCCTAGTCATTCTTCTGGTAGAGTTGTTTCTTATATAAAGGCTCGGCGCATGGTCGAGAAGGGTTGCTTGGCCTATTTGGCCTATGTTCGTGATTCTAGTGCTGAGGTTCCTTCTATCGAGTCCGTGCCCGTGGTTCGCGAGTTTCCAGAGGTATTCCCTGCTGACCTGCCGGGTATGCCACCCGACAGGGACATTGATTTCTGTATTGAGCTAGCTGAGGGCACTCAGCCCATTTCTATTCCCCCGTATCGTATGGCTCCGCCAGAGTTGAAAGAATTAAAGGAACAATTGCAGGATTTGTTGGATAAAGGCTTCATTAGGCCTAGTGTTTCTCCTTGGGGTGCTCCAGTATTGTTCGTGAAGAAGAAAGACGGCTCAATGAGGATGTGTATTGACTACCGGCAGTTGAATAAGGTTACTATTAAGAACAAGTATCCTTTACCGAGGATTGATGACTTATTTAATCAGCTTCAGGGTGCTACGGTGTTCTCTAAGAAAGACTTGAGATCTGGTTATCATCAGCTAAGGATCAGGGCGTCTGATATGCCTAAGACGGCTTTTCACACTCGTTGTGGGCATTATGAGTTCTTGGTCATGTCTTTTGGGTTGACCAATGCCCCCGCTGCTTTGATGAAGTTGATGAACCGGTTATTTAGGCCTTATTTGGACTCGTTCCTTATTGTTTTCATTGATGATATTTTGATATACTCTCGCAGCCGAGAGGAGCATGAGTAGCACCTTAGAGTCGTCCTCCAGACTCTGAGGGATCGGCAGTTGTATGCCAAGTTTTCTAAGTGTGAGTTCTGGCTGAGTTCTGTGGCATTCTTGGGCCACGTGGTATCGACAGAGGGCATTCAGGTGGACCCGAAGAAAGTTTCAGCAGTTAGAGATTGGCCTAGGCCCACTTCAGCCACAGAGATTCGGAG
>ML279887.1:5939-22765 GCA_005239495.1 Nicotiana undulata | reverse complement strand
AGATGGTCTGAGGAGTGTGAAGCGAGCTTTCAGAAGCTCAAGACAGCATTGACCACAACACCAGTGTTGGTACTGCCCACAGGTTCAGGTTCTTATGCCATGTATTGTGATGCTTCGCGGGTTGGGCTTGGTGCAGTGTTGATGCAAGATGGGAAGGTTATAGCCTATGCTTCATGTCAGTTGAAGATTCATGAGAAGAACTATTTAGTCCATGATTTGGAGCTTGCAGCTATTGTTCATGCCTTGAAGATTTGGAGGCACTATTTGTATGGGGTACCGTGTGAGGTATTCACTGATCATAAGAGCTTGCAATACTTTTTTAAGCAAAAGGAGTTGAATATGAGGCATCGGAGGTGGTTGGAGTTGCTGAAGGATTATGATATTACCATTCTCTATCACCCGGGAAAGGCTAATGTGGTGGCCGATGATTTGAGCCAGAAGTCAGTCAGTATGGGTGGCTTGGCCTATTTATCAGTTGGAGAGCGACCTTTGGCTATGGATGTTCAGGCGTTAGCCAATCGATTTGTTAGATTTGAGTTTTCTGAGGGTGGCAGTGTTTTGGCCCATACCGTTGCTCGTTCTTCATTGTATGATCGTATTCGTGCCAGGCAGTATGATGATCGTCATTTGTGTTCTCTTAGAGATGCGGTTCGGCACGGGCGTGCCAAGAAGGTCACAGTCGATGCCGAGGGAGTTTTGAGATTGCAGGGTCGTATTTGATATTGCAGGAGGCCCATAGTTCCCGATATTCCATGCACCCGGGCGCGGCGAAGACGTACCAAGACTTGGGGCAACATTATTGGTGGCGTAGAATGAAGAAGGATATTGTGGCGTATGTAGCTTGGTGCTTGAATTGTCAGCAGGTTAAGTATGAGCACAAGAGACCCGATGGTTTGATGCAGCAGATTCAGCTTCCCGAGTGGAAGTGGGAGCGTATCACGATGGATTTTGTAGTTGGACTCCCACGTACCCAGAGGATGGTTGATGCAGTATGGGTTGTTGTGGATAGGCTGACCAAGTTAGCACATTTCATTCCTGTGGCGGTTTCATATTCGGCACAGAAGTTAACTCAGATCTATATGAGAGAGATTGTCAGATTGCACGGTGTGGCCTTATCTATCATATAAGACCGAGGTACTCAGTTCACCTCCCATATCTGGAGAGTATTTCAGTGAGAGTTGGGCACACAGATTGAGTTGAGCACAACATTTCATCCTCAGACAGACAGACAGTCCGAGTGCACTATTTAGATTTTGGAGGATATGTTGCGAGCTTGTGTTATTAATTTTGGTGGATCATGGGATCATTTCTTGTCTTTAGCAGAGTTTGCCTACAACAACTGTTACCAGTCGAGTATTCAGATGGCTCTGTATGAGGCGTTGTATGGTAGGCGATGTCGGTCTCCAGTCGGATGGTTTGAGCCCGGAGAGGCTAGGTTATTGGGTTCTGAGTTAATTCAGGATGCCTTGGATAAGGTTAAGATTATTCAGGATAGGTTTCGTACAACTCAGTCCAGGCAAAAAAGTTATGACGATCGTAGAGTTCGAGATTTGGCTTTCATGGTAGGACACCAGGTATTCCTTCGAGTGTCGCCTATGAAGGGCGTGATGAGATTCAGAAAGAAGGGAAAGTTAAGCCCTAGGTATATTGGTCCATTTGAGATTTTGGATAAGGTAGGAGAGGTGGCCTATAGACTTGCCTTGCCACCGCATTTATCAGCAGTGCATCCAGTGTTTCTTGTATCTATGCTCCGGAGGTACATTGCAGATCCATCTCATGTTCTTGACTTCAGCGGTGTCCAGTTGGACAAGGATCTGACTTATGAGGAGGATCCGGTAGCTATATTAGATAGGCAGGTTCGCCAGTTGAGGTCGAAGAGTTATCCTTCGGTCCGTGTTCAGTGGAGGGGTCAGCCTGCCGAGGCAGCTACCTGGGAGTCCGAGTCCGATATGAGGAGTCGTTATCCCCATCTTTTCTCAGACTCAAGTACTTTTCTATGTCCGTTCGAGGACGAACGTTTGTTTTAGAGGTGGAGATTGTGATGACCCAAAAGGTCATCCTAAGTAATTCTATCTAAATCTGTGTTCCGAGGCCCCGAAAGCCTCCGTTAGTCTCACCTCGATATGCGTGCGTAGCCCGGCCGTGTAGCCGGGAAGTCTGGATGTTGAAATTTGATGAAAATAGAATTTTATGATAATTAAATGAATAAAGTTGACTTTGGTCAACATTTTTTGGTAAACGGACCCGGACCTGTGATTTGACGGTCCTGGAGGGCCGTAGGAAAATATGGGACATGGGCGTATGCCCGGAATCGAATTCCGAGGTCCCAAACCTGAGAAATGAATTTTTAAAGAAAATTGTTTTTTGAAAATAATAAAGGATTTTGAAAATGAATAATTATGTGAAAACCGTGTTACCGGGCCCGTATCATGGTTCCGGAGCCCGGAACAGGTCTATTATATGTTATATGACTTATCTGTGAAGTTTGGTGTAAAACACACGTGGAATGACGTGTTTTGGATCAAAATTGGAAAAATTAAGCTTTATGAAGTTTTAAGAAATTTCTATGAGTTTTGAGGTTTAATTCATTGATTTTGATGATATCTTGATGATTTAAAACCTTGAATAAGTCCGTGGGATGTTTTGGGAGTCGTATGTGTTTTTGGTTTCGAGCCCCGAGGGCTCGGGTGTGTTTCGGGTAGGTGTTCGGGGTGTTCAACTTTGGAAAATCACTGCTGATGCACCATCTTCTGGTATGCCCGCACCTGCGAGCCTAGAGCCGCAGGTGCGAGACCGCAGGCGCGACGCCAAGTCCGCAGGTGTTGTCCACCTCGCAGGTGCGGCTCCGCAGGTGCGACCCCTTCTCCGCATGTGCGAGATTCGCACAGTGTTTTTCATTAAAGACCCATTTCAGATGTATTTCTCACATTTTCACTCCTTTTCTTCTTATTCATACCCCATTGACGACGCCCAAGCTAATTTTCTTCCATAAACACCTGGGTAAGTGATCATAACTCCTATTTCTTCCACTTTTCTTCCATAATCACTAGAAATCTAGGCCTAAAAACATGAAATTAAAGTAGAAATTAGGGGTTTTGGGTAGAGTTAGGTTTTTGGGAATTTTGGGTAATTCAACCCCAATTTGAGGTCGGATTTCAAAACAAATTATATATTTTAACTCGTGGGGTTATGCGTGATCGGGTTTTGGTTCGAGCCTCGTGTTTGAACCAAGCGGGCCCGGGGTCGAATTTTGGTATTTTTGGAAGAATGCTAGAAAGTGAATATCTAANATGTGTTTATCATGTTCAATGTATAGGTGAGGTGACGAGTACCTATACATTGTGAGTCCAGCATGCCCGTGAGTCTATTTTTGATAAAATTCAGTTATTTCTTCAATGTTCATCATGCTATGTAATTGCCTCTACTTGAGAAGTTGATTGTGGTTGAGGTACTAGTTGTAGATATTATGAAATGTTGGTTCAATTGAGGATCCAAGCATACTGTATATATATTGAGTTGTTTGGTTATAGCTGAGACCCTTGACGGGCATTTATTGAGATATTGACTGATATTTTCCCCTTGCCGGGTGATTTGCTGTATTTTCCCACTATGCTGTATTCCTTACCATACACATTGTCTTGCATTGGTGAGGAAGAGTGTAAAGCACGAAGGGTGATGCCGTGCCATGTTTTACATTGATTATATCATGTCATGCATAGTGAGGAAGAGAATAAAGCACGAAGGGTGATGCCGTGCCATATTTTATATTGATTACATCATGACATGCATAGTGAGGAAGAGAGTAAAGCACGAATGGTGATGTCGTGCCATGTTTACATTCATTGAAAGCGCGAAGGTTAATGCCGTGCCATATTTACATTTATTGAAGCACGAAGGTTAATGCCGTGCCATGATCACATTGATTACATCATACATTGCATTGGTGAGGAAGAGAGTAAAAGCACGAAGGGTGATGCCGTGCCATTATTATCATTCAGAGATGTCATTCATACCTTATCAGTTTTTGAGAAATTGTTTCTTTCCTCACTCGATGTTAATTAACTGCTCTATCTTATTGTTTTTCCCTTCATTCCGTTCCCCGTATATGACTGTTATCCTTCCTTGCTCTATTATCTGTATTTTGTGTTGTAGAATAGGACAGGTGAACATTATTTGCTAAGTCTAGCCTCGTCACTACTTCGGCCGAGGTTAGACTCGTCACTTACTCAGTACATGGGGTCGGTTGTACGGATACTACACTGCACTTCTCTATGTTGTACAAATTTCGCTTCCGGACCCCGTGGAACACTCTGAGGGAGTCACCTTCAGTCCACATCGATCTTCAAGGTATACCACTGGCGTTCGTGGGCCCTGGAGTCTCTCCTGCTATAGTATCCTATTGTCTTATTTCTCCTTCAGTTCTAAAGACAATAATGTATTTCCTTTCAGACCTGTGTTTAGTATTCTTATAGACAGTCCGTGAGGCTGTGACACCCTGGTTTTTGGGATTTTGCGATGTTGTTATCCTTATCATTTCATTATGCGTGTTTTTTTTAGTATTATTACATTTCCGCTGTAGAACTTTTGAAGTGGTTTTGGTTATTTCAGTAAAGGTTTGAAAGATAATTGCTTTATTACTGTTAAGTTGTCTTAATAATGTCAAGGTGTTGTGTACGTTGGCTTGTCTAGCGGGTTCAACGTTAGACGCAGTCACGGCCTGAAAGGTGGGATTTCGGGTCGTGACAGAACTAGTTGTAATAAGTTTTAACTTGGTTTTGGATTTTTTTTTTAGTTCTATTGAACTTTAATTTGTTAGTTTTAATGTATTTATTGAATTATGTTGTTGTTGTTGTTGTTATATTATAATTGCTTTAGGGATTTTGGTATGCTGGCAGGTGGTGTAGCTGCCAAAACAGGCATTTTATGCCAAAATTAAAACCCAGAAGACCGACCAAAGTTGGTCGGTTACTAATTAAAAAAAATATTTTTTCGCTTATTAACGACCAAGGTTGGTTGCTTAATTTAAAAAAAAAATAATTAAAAATTACCGACCAAAGTTGGTCGGTTAATGAATAAGGAATACCCAGATTTCAATTTTACCGACCAACTTTGGTCGGTATGGTTAAATTTTAATTTTTTTTTTTTAAAAATATTTTTTATTTTACCGACCAATTTAAATTTTAATAATTAATAAAATAACATAATTTAAATACACCGACCAACTTTGGTCGATAAAATTAAATTATTAAAATATGTTACCAACCAAAGTTGGTCGGTATGTGCTTTAAATTGTACAGTTGGACCTTTTACCTTAGCGACCAACATTGGTCGGTATACTAAAACGACCACCAAAATAGCGACCAAGCGTGTTTGGACGCGTTTTGGTCAGTACTTTGCCAAAACCGACCAACGTTGGTCCGTTATTATGGTCGCCAATTACCGTATTTCTAGTAGTGTGTTTCCAAACTTGCAGCCCATGAAGTCCTATATAAAGCCACGTTTTATAGCATAAAAAGGACTTACTTGATGTCCAAGAAATGTACAATAGTCGTGCTAGATGTTGAGTGTAAGTTGGTCCAAGTTGCTTGCAAATTTTCTTCAAGATTTCCATGATTCTATCCAAGATTGGTTTGGGACTTATTTCCATATATTAGGGGGCTATATTTATTTCTTTCTTAGTTAGTTAAGGTTATGTTTTCCTTTTCCTAAGATTGTTGGAATTAGTTTTCAAGAATGACTTGATTTTTGCTTCCTAGTATTTTCCTTTTCCTAAGGTAGTTGGACTTGTCCAAAGTAGTGTAGGACTTTATTTCGTATTTTTAGCCTTAATTTCGTGACCCCCTCCTACCTATATAAGGGGTGTCTTATTTGTTTTTAGACTTAGATCATTATAGACAATATCAATAAAAATTTTGAGATTTTTCTTGCACTCTTGTGTGTGGCTACTCTTGGATTTATTCTTCAACCTTCAAGACTCAACTTAAGGTGGTAAGCTTAAACCCTTTTCGAAATATTAGATCAAGAAAGGTGATAAGTTTAGGCTTATTGTTTTTCTTGTTATTCCAAAGGGCCGGGTTTCACAATCTATTTCTTGTTTTTAAGTCTCTACCAAAGGCGATTAGTTCTTTGTTAGCTAATTGTTGTTTTAGGATTCAACTTCAAGAATAGACTTCTTGAATTCAAAAAACGCTTTCATGAATTCAATCTATCTTCAATTTTCCGTCTTTTTGTTTCTTTATTTTTTTTTAGCTTCCGCATGTTTCTTGATTTTCTTTAGTAATTGTTGGACTCCTATCGTGTTGTTATCAGATTTATTCAACACAGGAACAAAAGCTGCTTCATTAAATTGAGTTCAAATTGCTTCAAGTTGCAACAATTAGTGAAGGATTTATGCTCTTGACAATCATCACCTTGATTCCCAATTTTATCATCAGTCCCATTGTGTCTGGCCACTTTAAACTCTTAGCACCACGTTTAATAGAATTTCTAACATTATTTTCAACCCCTTGTTGTGTACCTTATTTGAATCCGTCAAATTTGATGAATTAGCATGAGATACAGTATAGCTAGAGAGACATTGACCCTAAGCTTGAGGAATATGTGACACATCAGTATCATTCACTTCATGTGTTGCAATGATGCTCTAAACGTGTACCCCAAAATCTTGACATGTTCTTTACTACTACAAGTATTCATACCTGCACAATGCGCGATTAATATTAAAAAATATTGATTAAATTATATTGTGATCGGGCTTGTTTAAATATATTAGATCGTATTGCTTTAATAAATTTCAATTGTCATCTTATTTGTCAATGCGATATACCCAATAATAAAATCTCTATTAAATTAAAAGGACTTTTATATGCATCGAATAACTTTTTTGTTATGTATTTTTTATTATTATATGTTATCCAATATTTAGTATTATTACATTGTGTCACGCCCCAAACCTGGGGAGGCATGGAGGGCACTCGGTGCCATATTCAGCCCGAGCGTACCACTCTTTAACTGTGAAATCTAGAGGGGTAATCCTCAACTTAGGTCGACGAGGCCTGCCTGTGAGATGACAATACCAATCAAGGCCGACGAGGCCACCGTGAATGTCTACAACCAGCAATACCAAATTAACATGTACACAGGGATGGCAAGGCCATAATATTGATATACAATATATACAGGACTCGTCGACACAAGCCTCTAGATATAACTAGATTGTATCATGGTTGGGACAGGTCCTCGACCTACCCATAAAACTTGTATATATAAAATGGCCTCCAAGGTTTATACCTGGTAACTCTGAGGAAGTGGAGCTTACAAACCAAACTGATGTTTGACTCTGTCTACTGCGTCTCGACCTGTCTATCTATATACAGGGCTGACAAGGCCACAATACTGATATAAATAATATACAGGACTTGTCGACAAGCCTTTATAGATAACTGAACTGTATCTTGGTCAGGATAGGTCCTCGATCTACCCATCAAACCTATATATATAAAATGGACTCCAAGGTCTAGACCCGGTAACTCTGAGGAAGTGGAGCTTACCAACCAAGCTGATGTTTGACTTTGTCTACTGGGAAGGTCTACCCAGCTGTCTATTAAGACCCGCAGGCATGAAATGCAGCGTCCCCAACAAAAGGGATGTCAGTGCGAATAATGTATCGAGTATGTAAGGAATAAAAATCAGTATTCAAAAGACAGAAAAGAAACATGGAGTAAAGGACTCAACCTGTAAGTATGAATAACTCTGTGAATCATGAAACATTTATAATGTCATACATATGCGTATAAATTTCATATCATGCATAGGTATATGCGTGCATAACATCATCAAGCCTCTGAGGGAATCCCATCATATCATCTCGACCTCAGTAGGTGAAATCATCAACGTATGCTAGCTAATCAGGTGGTGGTGCGTATATAACACCATAACAATTCCCCATACTCCATACACATATAATATACACGTTATAACTCCATGTGGTCAAGGGTCAATATACATGTATAAATGAATGCAGTTCATAACAATTCCATTTGGTATATTAAAACATGTAAAAATAGCCCACACGACATAGCTCAACTTCAAGTTTCATAGTTACTAGTTTCTTCAAGAATCCTCAAACAAAATTCAACCAAACACTTGTACAAACTTAAGATTCGGTTATGGAAGATGTAACTTACCTCAAATATACAAATAACCCTCTCTTCTTTAACTCACTTCAACACCAAGTAACATCCTAAGTCTTCACAAAATAGAAGGAAAGGGAGTTAATGGTAACCACGATATTCTTTACGCCGAGCTTTCGTGGTTTATCTTTGGATTCACTCTAGGATCATGGGGAAAACCTTGGAGAGAATCTAGGAGGGTTTAGGAACTGTTTTGGTCGAGAATAAATGAGTTAAAACGACTTAGAATTGACTTATATACAAGCTGGAAGTTTACACTGACTTTGTGGGTCCCAAGGGAGCTGCTTGTGCAGTCTTGCAATATGTGAACATCTCTCTATTATGATGCCGTATCAACAAACGGTTTAATACGTTAGAAACTAGAATCGTAGATATTCAATTTGGTAGGTGTATCACCCCATAATTCAACGTACATTCGGAGAAAATCTCAGCTACATTTTACCTAATTTTCAGCATATTTATAAATGTAACTTGTGATGACCTTTGCCAACTTTTGTTCCAGAATTTGCTTGACTTCAAAACATAACACACGACTAAAACAACTCATAACATAACCTCCTTATCATGTTAAGCACCCTAGTCTCAACCCCAAAGTACACGTTATAACATTCCCAACTTGTTGACTTTCGACGAAACTTATTTTCTTCAATTCGTTTAGCTTCAGCCTTCCAAACTTCGTGGTACTTGTTATCCATGATATTTAATATTTGTTACCTCCAAAATAATATTATTAATCTCATTTATGATCTTATATCAATTGACTTACGATATATTTTTACGTATGAAAACATGGGGTGTAACATTATTCCCCCCTTTGAAACATTCGTCGTCGAATGATGACTGATTCGCTTATCGGTCTAATAACCGGATAGCTCTTATGAATAATTTAGTACTGTATTTTCCATCTAGGCAACTATTTTTTGAACAAATCCAAAAGCCAGGGATTCCCCGCTTTAGGCCTCTTTCTCACACCAGAACTTGTGATCGGAATTCCTCCATTCTCGTAACTATTTCTACCTTCCGTCATGCAGCATGTACGACTCTGACCTTTTATGTGCGCCTATGTGACTCTTCTCTCCGTTTTCCTTCAGGTTTTAGTCAAACTCTAGGAATCTATAGGTGTACTGATGTTTTTCGCTTGGTACTTTTTGAAACTTACGACTATTTCTATATCTTGTTTCATAGCCTTGGTTATCTATGCTTATGGCTTTACTCCAACTAGGTAGGTCATACTATACCATAACTCTTACTTTGGTTTATTGTTATCGAGGTCGCTACCCAACTTCAGGTTATTCATTCACTACATATCCTATATGTATAAATCTAAGTCCTTTAAGGCTTCCTTATTACTATTCATCTTTATAATGACGGCCTAATCTCATCTCATACTTTGTAACTTTTTTCTATCCATTGTTTATTCACCTTAATGTTGATCCATAATTTACCACTGATAACTTGAAACCTCTTACGGAATACATTGTCTCTAGGGCTCCCATTGCATCAGGGAACATTTGAAATTATTTGTTTGATCCACCTAGGGACGATATTATAATTCAATAAACATATTTCATGGCATGCCAACGTGGTTCATCTTATGGGTATTCTAATTCTGTGCAATTCATGAAATCCCTTTTCTTTGAATCATTACCCAATCAAAGGCCTAAACGTCATCCTCTTATCTATCATAATTACACCCTTATTCTACTACCAGGGCAGCATTTGATCTCTTCTTAATGCTCCTAGTCTTAGACTCCTCCGAGTTCATTCAGGCTATACTGAGCTTTACTTATGGAAACCATCAGCTCTCTTGTTTGATGGGTTTAATCCTGATGACTTACCTATTCTCGTCACCTTCTCACACGCCTTTTCGTATCCTTACTCCTTTCTTCCTAAAACCTTGTCACTCTACCATACTTTAGCTTGGACCTACACATATCAATTTATATTACTCGCAACATTCCTTTAACTTGCTTGCACCATAGATTTCCTTATGTTATTCTGGAACCTCAAGTGAGACATCACATCGTCTCTAACTCTTCTTTACTGTCTTAACTAGACCTCTCGGCACTTGAAAACCATATGATGGAAGATATGCCACTGACGACACCGCTATCATTTCTGGATACTGAATCCTAGCGCTTCTAGCCCTCTATCTGAAGTATGGACTATTCACAACATATTTCACTTAAGTATCTCGTACCTTCTTCACCTTTACCTTACTTACCTTAAAATCTTGCATCATATCTTTATCCCTTTCATAACATCCCTTCCACATAGGTATAATTCACATCCACAATTTGAAGCTCTTCTATAATACTTGCACCTCTGGTGCATACACAATCCGGTGGGAGCTTCATACTGACTTCTTTTGTGGCTGGTACTCTTCTAACTGGCTTTATAGTAGAGCTGTTATAAAATATGGTTGCTGTACTATCTCTATTGTACCTATGATATTAATAGTGTTTCTACAATGTTCTCAATCACGATTTCTATAATTATCTGGGTCCAATAATCAGACTCCTGATCTACTTAGCTGATATAACTCTTTAGTCTTCTCTTCTCTCTCAGCCTTTATATAGGATTAAGCTATCTTTTGATATGCGACTCAGGGTATTAGTTATTACTTTATCCGTTCATGGAAACTATGGAAAATCCATGATATAATCTTCTAACAATTCAATCCTTTGTCTGTGACATGGACTCAATTCTTTCTTTTAACTTATACAGGATATTCGACGACTCTATGAATGTCAGCATATATGCTGCATGGATAATACTCTGAAATCTTAAGTGCATTTATAACTTAACTAACTCTGGGTCATTGATCGAATAATTCCTTCGTTCATTCTCGGCTTTCTTTAAACGTTAGCAATTACTTTTCTTGGTCTTTCTGCCACTTGCTGCATGAATACTTGGCTTATGTTAGTGCCCACACATATTAGAATTTCGTGCAACTCATATGATCTCGAATATTACTTTTGATTTTACTTCCCGTTCATTAGTCACGATAGGTGCCACTTTCTTAATTATGGAGTGCATACAATATGTAAGTGAGACTGTTTTTACAAGATCATTTTTTCTTTAGGTCACTATGCTTAGGTTAAAGCCTTCTTCCTTATGTCCTCAGCTAGTCTTTCGTGGTAATACTTAGGAGAGAACCTCTTCACTTATAAAGCCGCAAGCTTATTACCTTGTTTACCCGATGGAATTTTTGATGTTCTTACTCGCCAATAAGTCCCTCTTCATTCTCTTTTATTTCCGTTACACTTATACAGTACCTTTAACTACCCCAACTCCTATTTGAATATTTCTCAAGGATTACGATGTCGTATCTACGAGACTAAATTACCTATGCTGGGTTTCACTATGTTTATCTTGCATGATCTACTGCTTTATGTGAGACCTCTTGTCTAGCCATAACTAGGCTCGTCCTGAATCAACTACTAACTACTCGTCAGTCCATGCTCATATCTATATTCTGTGTAACCTCTCTTGGGTTATGTCTGCTATCTTAACTTACCTTTCGCACTAGCTCCTAGTGTAGAAAGTGTCCATTCGCACTTTTTAACTAATTAAACTCTTATCAGGGAACCCTTACTGCCTATTCTCAGCATCGTTCACATAACATTCTAGAGTCATAACATATCTGTAGGATCCCAGTAAATGCAATCTCATCCTTTTTTCCTTTTTACCGCATTCTTCCTTTACCTTTTCATAGTTACATGAACCACTTAACTCCGACTTCATATCATATGACACCACATTCCCCTATTTATAGGAGTACAAAGATTTAGTGCTACGGCGGTCTACCTATAGATGTTTTACCTATTCATCTTTGGTGTCTTTTCACATCATCAATGACCCTTAATCACCTTATAGTACCCTTATGTACAAGGGATAACTGAATTTCTTACGCACGAAGGTGACACCTAGAGTAACTGGCACACTTAGTCCCTTAAGCTTAACTCTGCTCATAGTGCTTGCTTTAAGGAAGCGTCTTCCTGAATGACCTTTAAAGGTTATTCTTCTGTTGCCCATTCTATTATGGCTGGAAAGTGATCTTTGAAATTCTCTTGATGTTGACTATTATCACATCTTCTGATCCCTAATTCATGTTCAATTTATCTTGTTCGCTAGCCCATACCGATTTCTATTAGGGAGTCTAAATTTTTCTTCTAGTAGCCACGTCCTTTCTAGAAATGAGGACATTACTTTATGACTTATACTCTTTTATTATCTCAAGGAATGTCTCCTCTTGTCTTTTCCTTCAGTTCACTATAGACTCCGTCATCGTGTCATATTTTGATTTACTATTGTCAACCATTTATCACATCTGACTCATAATGCTTCAATTACTCTCCTCTTGTTCTCCTGCTAATATTTTTGTCTATTACCCTATTTTGAAAACTTCAATAAACTATTCATTTTCTTTTAGCTCCCCTTGCTCCATCCAATGGCTTTTCGGGTCGCCTAACATTCTCTCTTTACTAGGGACGGAAGTCATACGAAATATTTATCCCTTCTAGGATTGCACTTTCTATCCTCTGAAATCTCTGAATATTGTAGAATTCATATCTTGTTGTACTATTATAGAGTGCACCATCTGGGTGTCTTGCAAGTAAAACTATTACAACGTTTGCAATATCCTTCGGAAATGTCACCTAATGCTAGCAATCCATCCACCATTTTGGGTTACTTTAACCCCAACTAGATCCTGATATCCCATCCTTCTCTTAAACTATATCTGTTAGCTCTCATAGGGCATAACTTAGATGGGTGTGGCCAATTGTACATACCTCTAGTACTGTTGAAGGTAACTCATAATGCTTATATTTCTCTACTTGAATTGTAAATACTGATAATCTTCACTAACAGGGTACCTCGTACCCTCATTCACCTTGTTTCTGTTACCTATTGAAACTTATACTTTTACCTTCTGATACTCCCATGGCCTGCTATTCGCGGGGTGTGTTTCATATTACCATCTTAGGACCGTAATTTTGAAATTTGCACATTTGGTATGCATGAACTGATAGGGCCTCAAACAGGGAAACATCATCAAGAACTCTATCTCTATTAGTGGTCTTACGTGTTGCTGTATTAGCCCTTTGGAAAATTTAATTTTTCAAATTGTAAGAATCTCTATATCATTAGCAAACATAAGTCTTGGCTCAAACTCGCATGACTCAGCTCTATAGCCCGATTTGGATTTGAAAAAAGGGTAACAGACTCCTAAATGCTTTGTAGCTTCTTGTTTATATAATATGGTGCACATCAAATCTATAAAAAAGTCTCTACTAGACATGGTTTGCAGACTCCAAAGGATAGAACGACTCTGATACCAAGTTTGTCATGCCCCAAATATGGGAAGGCGTGACCGGCACTCGGTTCCATATTCGGCCTGAGTGTACCACTCTGTAACTATGAACACTGTAGGGGTAACGCTCAAATTAGGCCGACGAGGCCTACCAATGAGCTGACAATACCAATCAAGGCCAATGAGGCCATCCTGAATGTCTATAACCAGTAATACCAAACTAAAATGTACCCAGGGATGGAAAGGCCACAATATTGATATACAAAATATATAGGACTCGTCTACAAGCCTCTAGAGATAACTGAACTGTATCATGGCCGGGATAGGTCCTCGACCTACCCATCAAACCTGTATATATAAAATGGACTCCAAGGTCTAGACCTGGTAACTCCGAGTAAGTGGAGCTTACTAACCACGCTGATGTTTGACTCTGTCTACTTGGATGTCTACATAGCTGTCTATCAGGATATGCATGCATGAAATGCGTCGTCCCCGGCAAAAAAGATGTCAGTACGAATAATGTACTGAGTATGTAAGGCATAAAAATCAGTATATAAAAGACATGAAAGAAACATGGAGTAAAAAACTCAACCTGTAAGTATTAATAGCTCTGTGAATGATGAAACATTTATAATGTCATGCATATGCATATAAATGTCATATCATGCATAGGTATGTGTGTACATAACATCATCAAGCCTCTGAGGGAATTCCAACATATCATCTCAGCCTTAGTGGGCGAAACCATCAACGTATGTCAGTTGATCAGGTGGTGGTGCGTATATAATTCCATAACCTTTTCACATACCCCATACACAAAATATACACATATATAACGCCATGTGGTCAAGGGTCAATATACATGTATAAATGAATGAAATGCATAATGAAATAAGTCAATAAGATCTCTCAGAATGTCTCACAAATAAAGTTTATCAAATTACATATTATCTGAGTCCCATGATATGATAATAGGACATATGGAGAATCAAGAACATAGGCAATCCTAGCACTTCTAAGAGTAGAGTCATTTGTGAAAGTTGTGTGTTTGCTCGTTTCGTTGTATCATATGGATCATGCCAAAAGGAATGATGTGATAGACTTAACATACCTTATCCACGAAGTTACAACTGTTTCACAAGTCGTTGCACCTCTTATGGATGGTAATCTACATCATACAAAGGACTAGTATCAATGTTGACTTCATATTCTATAGGGAAGTTCATTTAGTCATTTTATCCAACAACTTATGTGCATAACTTCATAGAG
The DNA here is from genome assembly GCA_005239495.1 of Nicotiana undulata. Classification (NCBI taxonomy): domain Eukaryota; kingdom Viridiplantae; phylum Streptophyta; class Magnoliopsida; order Solanales; family Solanaceae; genus Nicotiana; species Nicotiana undulata. The sequence goes on along the minus strand of ML279887.1, from coordinate 7,987 downwards.
TGTTTTATAACTCCAATTCAACATGTTCTAGCATAATGATATTCATATTTATTTCACCTCATCCTAACCATGATATCCATAACTTTATAATTCCATTTGGTATCTTAAAACATGTAAAAACAGCCCACACAACGTAGCTCAACTTCAAGTTTCATAATTACTAGTTTCTTCAAGAATCCTCCAACACAATTCAACCCAACACTTGTACAAAATTAAGATTAGGTTATGTAAGAGGAAACGTACCTCAATTATACCAAGAACCCTCTCTTATTTAACTCACTTCAACACCAAGTAACTTCCTAAGTCGTCACAATGAGAAGGAAAGGGAGTTAATGGTAACTAGGATATTATTTACGTCGAACTTGAGTGGTTTATCTTTGGATTCAATCTAGGTTCACGGGGAAACCATTGGAGAGCACCTAGGAGGGTTTATGAACTTTTTTGGTCGAGAAAAATGAGTTAAAACAACTTAGAATTGACTTATATACAAGCTGGAATTTTGCACCGACTTTGTGGGTGCCAAGGGAGCTGCTTGCGCAGTATTGCGAAAAAGAGAATATCTATCTACTTCGATGTTGTATCGACAAACGGTTTAATGCGTTAGAAACTAGAGTCATAGATCTTCTATTTGGTAGGTGGATCACCACATAATTCAACGTACATTGGAATAAAGGCTCAACTACATTTGGCCTAATCTTCAGCATATTTATGAATGTAATTTGTGATGACCTTTGCCAACTTTTGTTCCACAACTCGCTTGACTTTAAAACATAACACACGACTACCATACGACTAAAATAACTCATAGTATAACCTCCTTATCATGTTAAGCACCCTAGTCTCACCCTAAAAAGTACACGTTAATGACCCAAGATACAACTAGTCGTGATTGCACCTAACCCAACCTGCTAGGTAAGCCAATTAACAATGATCCAATTCCAATGAAGTTTAATAAGACAAATAAGTAAAATCGAATATCTGAAATCTCATACACTTCCCAAGGACTGGTAGTACAAGTCATGAGCTTCTAAGATTAGAATTTACAAAGCTAGTATGAAATAATTACATCATCTGTTCAAAATGTACAAAAACAGATTTCTATAGTTCTAAGGCTACCATAAACAAAAGGCAGCCACAACCGGAACACATGTACATCTTCAAATCCAGCTCCCATCGATCACCGCACCTCAGCGGCCAACATATGCACGCAAGGTGCAGAAGTGTAGTATGAGTACAACCGACCCTATGTACTCAATAAATAACAAACTTAAACTTATGTTGAAAATAGTGACGAGCTGGGACAAGGTTTAGAGTCCAACTCCAATAACTAGCAATATTCCATAACAATATAATAAAAGGGTACATGAAAATAACTTAGTGGTAGCATAGTCAACTCGTTCACAGCTACGAAAAAATAGACATGCTTTTCAAGTATAATAGTAAATCCCAGATCTTTCACCGAAAACCCAAAGCATATGAGTATGTTTCAAAAATGTGATTTGTCCCAAAAACCTTTCAACAATAAATAAGATATTTCATTTTCATATAGCATGAGGAAAGTACATCTCTATGCCTACATGTCAAGATACAAGTAAAATCATGAATGTCACCAAAATCGGGTAGCAGAAGGAAATGCATCTTTATGCATGTATCTCAAGTACGCATGTCAAATGAAATGCATCTCAGTGATGAACTCACCACACCTCAGAGTACTCAATCTCACTGTCTCGCATTCTCTCAAACAATGCACAATACTCAGCACACTCAATCACTCAACACTGTATAATACCTGTTGCGGCGTGCATCCCGATCTACATATAGCTATAAGGTATATTAATGCGTGCATCCCGATCTACATATAGCCATAAGGTATATTGCGGCATGCAACCCGATCCACAAATATATATAGCCATAAGGCACATTGCAGCGTACAACCCTATCCACATATATATAGCCATAAGGCTCGTTGCGGCGTGCAACTTAATGCGCGCGCACACACACACACACACACACACACACACACACACACACACACACACACACACACA
>MDKH01090981.1:0-23717 GCA_005239495.1 Nicotiana undulata | reverse complement strand
AACCCTAGGTCCCAGAGGTTCATCGCATTTGAGAGATGCGGTCAGCATTAGTGATGTGCGATCACATTCGTGCGTCGCATTTGCGGTGTAGCTTCAGGCATCAGATGGTGATGCGATTTAAATGCGGTTCGCATTTGAGATATGCGGTCGCACATTTGACTGCATTTCACTCCTTAAATTTGACTCAACTTTCTGTTACGGTATGCGATCTCTAGGCTCGAAATGCGATTCGCATGTTGCATATGCGATTGCATTCGGCCATTTTCCTCCTCTTTTCTCTTCTTTAACTCTCTTTTGCATGGTCTTGAGTGTTTACACCTTGTGTACTGCAAAATACCAAAATTCTATAATTAATAAGAGTAAATTCTCTTGAAACGAGCCATTATTTAAGCACTATGGTATTAAATGTGCCGAAATTCTCCGGCACATCAGGCGACGGTAAGAAGAGAAAAGTAAAGTGAGAGAGTCTTATTGGTGAAAACCCACACAGGAACCATAAGGCGACAATGAGTAGAGAAATTAAAAATGAGAGAGTCTTGTTAGTGAAAACTCGCAAAGAGAACTACAGGGAAATGGCGAGAAGAGAAATGAGAGAGGTTAGTTGGTGAAAACCTGCAAAGGGCACTACTGATCGAAAAGAAGATGATTGGTCATTGATATCGGCATGGTCTGGGGCAAGGTTTCTCAACCTCGAGGTAAAAGTCGTGACGAATTTCTGAGAGTCAGATGGTTTATATAGATCATGCATCTAGTCCAAGACGCATGTCATGTTCATTGAAGGCCGCATACGCTCCAGATAAGTCCTTCTTTTCTCTCCCGTAAAGGGATATTTCTTGTCAAAATTCATTGTCTCTATTTATTTGTTATTCTCTTTCCATCCCTTTCAGTCTGACTCTGTTTATAAAGCAAAACAAAGAAAGGATAGCAAAACTGATTTACAGGGTTCTCATTGACACGTGCCAATATGCAAAGGGCACCTAGCCTCATCAGGGGCATCGAGTCGATCCCGACTGGTCGCAACGACCGATGTTTCAAACGCAAAACTCTTGAAAGGAGAAAATCAAATTGAAGTGCCTATAAAGGCAAAGGAAGTTGAAAGGTTGAGTCCCACATGGCTAGCCATCTCGGAAAAATTTAAAAAATAAAAAAGAGAAGCTGAAGCACTCGAAATGCTCTGAAGCTGAAGCTGGAAGAAAGGTAAAAAATGAAAGGCCAATAAAGCCGAAATAAAGTTGGAAAGGTTAAGTCCCACGCGACTAACTGTTGTAGCAAAATTTGAGGGGCCAAAACTCCCCTTGAGGCGCTAAAATCCAAAAGAAAACAAGTCGAAAATGAAAGGCCTACGGAAAAAAAACCAAAGTTAGGATGTTGGATCCCACGTGACCAATTTCCATCCAGAAAGACAAGATCCTCGGGATTAGAGATGAAACCCAATCCCCGCCAAGCAAGCAAGCAGTTGAAATATTCATCAAAGGGGCCAAAATCAAACAAGTTGAAACAATCAAGGTCACAAAACCAACCACCGTTTCAAACTGACAATTGTTCTTTGTTTGAAGGAAACAGGTGTAACTCAAAAGTAACCTCGCAAAATGCAGGTGTAACCAAAATAAAAGGCGCAAGAACTAGAAGCGACTCTGCAGCACCTACTCCGAAAGGGATGTTTTCTCCAAAATTCTTTCCCACATTCACTCATTCTCTGAAAATAAAATAAAAAAGAGAGAAGAAGAAAAATGATGTTGAAAATAGTCCAAACCCAAAGTAGTATAGGGTCTCCAATCCCTAGCTGATGATTTTCCAACATAGGGTCTCCAATCCCTAGTTGATTTTATTTTTAGACATAGGGTCTCCAGCACCTGCGGCTAACAAGCATCAAGATCCAGGTCAGAGTCAACAAAAGTCCAAGACTCAAGACCCAGCCTTAGATAGGAATCTTATAACTAGTAGCTGATATGTTTAGTTAGTCTTTTGTTTTGTTACTTTGGTGTAATAAGGAGCTCAGCAGCAGTAACAACAACAACAACTACAGTGAAATCACAGTTACCGGTAGTCCTAATTGCCAAAACTTCCATAGCTACACTGAAATGATTCCTTTATAGCCAAGGATATGTAGGCAACCTTTGAAGCATGGTTCGGTCAAGCTTTGCAAAATCGCTTCACATGGAGTATGCGAATGGGTAAATTCGTTCATGACTGCTCACTTTGTCTTTTCCCAAAAACACTTCGTGTTTCCGAGCAAAGAGGGGCAGCTGTGAGCACGTGATTTTTCACCCACCATATACTCTTACAAAATTCGATAAAATAAATTAATTTTACAAATTTTTGTTGAATTTTATTGATAATTGTGAATTGTTTTTGCATTGCATATTCATAATTCGTCTTTTAAAGTTATTAAAAATTGCATAATTAGGCGCATCATTATTATCAAGGAATTAAATTTATTATTTGTAATTGAATGAATTAAATAACAAACGAATGATGATTATTTGATGTAATGTAGTTTTGATAACTAATTGCTAAAATTAATCATTTTTATCTAACAAACTATGGATTTAATTAGGAGTATTAAATTAATTGTTTTATTCCTAATTAGTCTATAATTAGACAAAAATAAGGTCAAATTAATTGTTACATTTTTTGAATTTAATTAGGTTAATTAAGCCTATTTGACCCTAGAGTATTAAAATCGGACCTGGTCTAACTTGCCCAGGCCCAAAAACAACACAATGCACCCAGCCCATAACCTTGTTAACCCGGCCAGCCCCCCTTGTCCGAAACGAACCCGTTTTGATTGGAATCAATCCCAACCGTTGATTGAGTTGGATCAAACGACCGGGAACCCCTAATACACTTACTATATAATTGTCCAAACCTCACCACCCCCTCATTCGCCTAAGTCTAACACCCCCTCCCCAATCGTCTCTCCCTCCTCTCTCTATTAGACCTCGCCTGAAACCGCAGTCCACCGCCCCAGCTTCGCCGATCGGAAATCGCCATCGGCGTCGGAGCTCCATCAATCGACCCCAAACTTTCACCTTACAACCTTCTCCTCCCCCTCAACCCCGTCCTTCCATTGATTTCCTTAGAAAATCACTCAAAAGCCTCCTGTTTTAGATCTGAAAATCTGAAAGCCTAGCTTTCTTCTACAAGTTGATTCAAAGACCCCCAATGGCTCACACCTGCATGAGTCGATAGCTCTTGATGAGAGTTATCGATTCATGCGGGTTCGTACCATTTCCAAGTCCGTCGGAGTCCGGCCAAATTTCGGCAAGTCGCCGGAGTTCACCCAAATCATGCTTACTGGTATTTCCCCCTTCCATTCCCATCTTTTCTTCGTTTTTCTTAATAAAATCGTATGCCTGACTATTTTTAATACACATGTTCATGTTATTGTTCTCATCACTGTCGCTTAGTTAGGATTCATAATTTTTTCTGCTTGGTTTCTTAATTCATGTTCAAAACTATTTGGTTAGACGAAGGCAGTCTTAAATTCCTAAATGAAAACCAGATCATGTACATGTGTAGCTGTTTCTGGTAATTAATTTGGATTTCAACATTGCATGCATGTGTGGGGGGAATAGGTGTAGCAATTCTTAGTATGATTTAATTAATATAGGTTGATTAGTATAGGTTAATTAGTTATTTAATCGATTCGTTTTAGGTTTCAGATTATTTTTGTTGTTGTTACTGTTTTCTTGTCCTAAATGTGATTGTCCACTTATGGTTAATCACTTCCTTTTCTACTTAATTGTGTTAGTCATTAGGGTAGCCGATTAATCGATTAGGTAATTATTAATTAGGTGATAAAGAGATAATTATACCCGACTAATTAAGTGTACATTTGAATTAAATAATAGTATAATCAACCTAAGTCTAAGAAGTTAACCTAATTAATCTAAAATAATTAATGAATCTGAAATTAATCAACCCTTGATAAAACAACAAATGTTTAGCTACTAATTAATTAAATTAGAATAAAGTTACTTATTACCTAGTGATTAAACTAACTAACTTTCTTTAATCAACCTAAGATCCTAAAAATGATCAAAATAAGTTAAAGTTCAGCTTTATAGAATTAATCACTCAATTGACTAGAATTAATAGATAAGCCTACTTACACCTAATGAAATTGTTTAAACAATTTAATTCAATTAACTACTGATTTTAATTCAAATGATAGTCAATTTGGGTAAATTAATTAGGCAATAAGGAATTAGTCACACTTAATTAGTAGACCTAATTTAAAAATCAAAAGGTAAAATAATTAATCTAACGACTTAATTGATCTAAGTCCTAGATAACTAGTTAAGATCAATTATTCTAACTAAGTTTAAGAACAAATGATTCACTTAGTCTTACCCTTAAGTAATTTCAACTTCTTGTAACTAACTTAAATCAATTTCATTAGCACTAGTACTAATTTAAAATTAAGTTAATCAACCTTATAACTTAACACTGTTCCTTAATTACTAAAGAGTAATTTCTAAGGGCATTAAGGGGTAGTATAGGATTTTTAATTGAGAAATCTTGGGTGTAACAACCCAAGAACCTTCTAGAATAAGGAAATATCAAGAAATCAGATATTTTAGGGTTAAAATGGTAATTTCAAAAGGGGGATAGGAGCTAGAATGTCTTGGAAGGTACAACTTTCCCAAAAGGATAGGGTTGACAGTTGTACCTATACCTTTTTCAGCTCATTTAGGATAGGGAATATGCTGAGAATATCCTACCCTAAAACCTCTATAAAAGACTGCCCTATTCTCTGATTTTAGGGGGAGACACACACTGATTTTATAGAGAATTCTCTGTAATTTTTACTACTGAAAAATAGACTTCACACAGACACAACTTTTCATTTTCTATTCTGAAATCACTCCTTAGAATATGAGAAGAAGAAGAAACATCAAAAATACAAAGGGTATTAAAAATGGGTCTCAAATATAATTTTGCTTGGTTTTGACTTTAAGGACTGGTTTTGACTACTATTTCCTCCTAAGATACAAAGGTTTTGGGTCTAAATTCCTACTCTTTGCTGGTTATTTTTCTCCTGGGCTGTCTGGTTTAACACGGTTGGTTTATTGCTGTTAGCTGTGGTATTTATCTGTTGCTGATTTTTTATCTCTCCCTGACCTTTATTTGGTCAGGTTCTCTTGTTAGTTTTTCTCTAAAAAGGTATGTAACAATCTCTGCTTCAAATGAAACTCTTAAATTCAGAATTTGTGTTTTGGTGGTATCTTCTTGGTGTTGTTTAATTTATGTTGATTTTGGATTATGAACATGCAAATCTTGTGTTAGTTAGTGTTAATGAATCATGGGTGAATGTTTGCTTTAAGTCTCTTTAATTTCTATTGAGAAATCTGCGTGTAACGACCCGACCGGTCGTTCCGTATAAATTTTATTATTATTCCTATTTTTTCCTTGTCATAGGTTGGTTATACTGTTTATGATGTGTTAGAGTTGGTAGGCTCGGAATCGGAATGGTTGTAGCAAGAATTTAGTCCTTTAGTCTTTAAAAATAGCCTTATAGTTGGAAAGTCAACTGAGAGTTGACTTATTGGTAAAGAACCTCGGAATGTGGATTGTATGTTACGGATAGCTTCGTTAGGTGATTTGGGACTTAGGAGTGTGTTCCGAATATTTTTGTGATGTCCAGTGTAGAATTAGGCTTGAATTGGCAAAAGTTAATTTTTGGCGATTTCCGATCGGCAGTGGAAAATAGGCTATCGGGTTCGGAATGGAATTTCGAAAGTTGGAACAGATTCTTAATGTCATTTTGGACATGTCTGCAAAATTGCATGTCAATCGGATGTGTTTTGGATAGTTTCGGCATCATTGGTGGAATTTAGAAATTTCAAAGTTCTTAGGCTTGAATTTGATGTGATTTTGGTGTTTTGATGTTATTTTTAGTGTTTCGGGAGTGCAACGAAGTTTGAATGATCATATGTGATGTGTTAGTATGGTTGGTTGGGGTCCTGAGGGGCTCGGGATGGTTTTGAGTGGTTAACGGAGAGTTTGGAGTGTTTTGTTGTTGCTGAAGTTGCTGGTGCTGGTGTGGTCGCACCTGCGGAAGGAAGACTGCAGGCGCGAGGTCCGAAGGTGCGGAGACCTTGCACAGGTGCAGGGTTTGGCTGTTGTTGAAGGGTTCGCAGGTGCAGACGGGAGGTTTCACCTGCGGAAGCGCAGGTGCGAAGAAGCAATCGCAGGTGCGAAAATCGGGGGTTTAAATCATATGCGCAGGTGCGCACCTGGGACCGCAGGTGCGAGTCCGCAGGTGCGCTAATAAGGCCGCAGGTGCGGAAATACCTGGACATAAAGTATAAAAAGGAGACTTCACGAATTTTAACCCTTTTTCCACCATTGTTGTGCGGGTTCCGAGGCTTTTGAGGGATTTGGAAGAGAGAAAACGTTGTTCTTCATTGAGGTAAGGATTTTGGACCCTAATACTCGATTATATGTGATTAAGGATCAAAATACCAGTGTTTAATTCATGAAAATCAGTAGAAAGATGGAGTTAGGGCTTGAGATTATGAGACCTTTAGGGATCGGTTTGAGGAGACAAACGAACTCCGATTTTAACGTTCTTTATATGTACGGACTTGTGAGATGATGAAGAACCCGGGGGTCGGGTTTCGGCTAATTTTGGGTTTTGTGCTAAAATTGGTATTTTTCAATTGGAATTCATTCCCTTAGCATAATTTAATGAGAAAGATCTGATATTTATAGATTTGGAGCACTCGGAAGTTGATTCTAGGGGAAAACGCAGTGCGGAGTAGCTTTTCGGGCTAGTTTAAGGTAAGTAATATCTTTAAATCCTGTCCTGAGGGTATGAAACCCCGGACTTTACATCCTTTCACGGATTTGGAGTGACGCACACACTGGATGACGAGTGTGGGGCATGCACGAATTGGAAATTTTGAAAAATGCACCTTTTTAGGCAACTATTGAGTTGCGAAACGGCTTTTAAAGCTTATTCTCTATAGTACTACTATGATTTGATATAATTGGGCTGTAAGTCATGTTTGGGGCCTAGTGCTGATCTGTTTTAACCCCTTGGAGGTTATTTTACTGATATTCTCACTACTTTGAAACTATGATTTTACACTCAGTCTTTCTTGTGAAATTGTTGACACTCTTATTTGATGATATTACTATTTCTTGAAATGAAACATTATTTCGGGTTGAGAACCCCGTTTTATTCATGGCCCAAGTGGCATGGTGAAAGTGTCTGACTGAGTGAGGCCGAGGGCCAATGTTGTGAGGATGTTACGATATGAGTGAGGCTGAGGGCCAATGTTGTGAGCATATTATAATATGAGTTAGGCCGAGGGCCAATGTTGTGAGGATGTTATGATATGAGAGAGGCCAAGTGCCTGAGAGTGATTTATGCCATGATGTGGCTTTTTTATAGCGCTTGAGTTGTAGGATCATTTCTGGAGTCTGTACACACCCCCAGTGAGCGCAAGTACATACTGAGTGTGAGTGCTGAGTGATGAGTGATTAGGAGGCATGAGTGACATGAGATTGCCCGAGGGGCTGATGTTGAGTGACAGTGAGGTTGCCCGCGGGGCTGATACTGAGTGATGGTGAGGTGCTGAGGGAAATTGTTACGAGAGATGATTATGGCTCGAATGGCAGTTTTATGATGACATTTTACTGAGTTTTGACTATGATTCACTTCATTCTTTTCAACTGATATTACTGAAAGTTTTACTGAGATATATTGAAAATATACTTATTTTAAAGGATTTTTTGGAAATTTGTTTTCGAACGTATGTGTACTGTATTGAGACTTGATGTTTTACTGTTTTGTGGATTGGTGTTTTGTGCTGTGTGTTTTGTATACTTCATGTGATTTATTTTCATTACTACTGAGTTGGCGTACTCATCATTACTCCCTGCACCTCTATGTGCAGATCCCGATACTGGTTCGGAGCAGTAGTCATCCGAGTTTCGTTCACCGTCAGCGTTGGGATTTCGAGGTAGCTGTCCAGCGTCCGCAACTTCTCCACTTCCCTTCTTCATATAGTACTTAGTATTTGATTCATAGACATTTATTATGGCATTAGCAGAGTTAGTTTATTTCTTAGATGCTCGTGATCGGTTGACTCCAGTCTTGGGGGTTTTGGTTAGACATTAGATTATATCATAATTTCTTTAAGACTTAGAGAAAAATGTTTATTGCATATTTGCTGATTATTATTGATTTTCGATTTATTATAATAGAATAAATGTGTAGTAATGTGATGGTTGGCTAGCCTAGTTCCACGATAGGTGCCATCACGCCCTGTTAGGATTTGGGGTCGTGACAAGTTGGTATCAGAGCTCCAGGTTACATAGGACTCAACGGTCATGAGCAGGTTTAGTAGAGTCTTGCGTATCGGTACAGAGACGTCTGTACTTATCTTTGAGAGGCTGTAGAACCCTTAGGAAATATCCCACATTCTTCAATTCTTATCCTTTTATTCAGCCAAAAGTGTAACTCTTTGAATTCCTTTCATGTATTCGAATGCGCAGGCGAGCGCTTGGTATCAGTTGTGCGTCGGCAGCTTGTGACTTCCATGGGTGAGATGTGATTTTTAACATGTTGATAATGGGCCAGTCGGAAGGACTTGATGCCGGATTTTGTCTTGGGCTTGAGTGTTGAGATTTCATTTATGTGAGCACACGTATTTGGGGACTTATATGTCCGTCGGTGTCCTTATTGATGGAACCTTTTGACTAGATGACTACGTGGTGAGTGTGATTGATAGTTAAATGTGTTCAAGTTGTGTGATTGTGAAAAGAATGGATTAGCGGGAGACGGAACAAGAATCATTGAGTATTTGACTTAGTCTTAAGTTAGAATATGGCCTCGAGCTGTGAGTGTAGTTAAGGACCTCCCATGTTGTTTACATGTGGAGTGAAGAAGATCCTTCTATTGTGTTATGAGTTCCGGGTGATGTCTTTTGTGCTGACCAATGCCCCAGCAACATTCATGTAATTGATTGACGGTGCATGCAGCCGTGTTACAACTCCTTTGTTATTGTGTTCATGGATGACATCCTAGTGTACTCACGTAGCCAGGGGTAGCATACTCAGCATTTGATGGTGGCATTACAAGGATATATGGAGGAGAAGCTTTGTGCGAAGTTCTCCAAGTGTTAATTTTTGGCTCAGTTCAGTAGCATTCTTGGGACATGTGGTGTCCAGTGAAGGTATCCATGTGGTCAGACGAGTGTGAGTAGAGCTTCCAGAAGCTCAAGATTTCCTTGACCACGACTCCAGTGTTAGTATTGTCATCATCTTCAGGTTCTTATACCGCTTAATGGGATGTCTCGAGGGCAGGCAGTGGTTGCGTTCTAATGTAGGAAGGTATAGTGAGTGTGTGATAGCTATGATTTTCAGAAGTGTATAGGGAGATAGCATTTTGAGGTTAAGCAGGCAGGGGTATCTCCTGCTAGTTGTCCTGAGGTGTGTGACCCTTATGTTTATCTGTAGTAAGTTCTCTTTATCAGTAAATGATGTATGTTGTAATTTGAGTTTAGATCGCTTGTGGGAGTTGGAATGACCATTACAATGGTGGATGCGAGATTTGCATTTGATTTGAGTGTTAGATGGTTTGGGTCATATGAGCAAATGAAGGATTTAGTTGAATCCCACCACAGTATGGTCGCAGTGATAATATGTGGGCATCGTGAGTTATTGTTTGTCTTGATCCTTGGCTTTGAGCCAAGTGGGGGAGTTCGTTATTGATAAGTTGATTACACGATTATGTGTTGTATTGGTTTCTGTTCGAGGTATGTTGGTGGATCAGTTATTGCCCTGCAGAGGTGGAGTCTGGGAATGGCTTGAGTAACGGGAAATTCTTCGATACAGGTTGTAATGTACCTTATGAATAATGGAATTTATTGAATGATTGAGTTGTACTTGAAAGGGTAGTGTGTGCAGTGTATGAGTTTTCTTGTTGCTCCAAATGTGTGGATTACCTTCCTAGTATATGGATTGCAAGCGGGGTCATGTCATTTTGCTTACTTGGTTAGTGTAATTGAAATTGCGTAGAGTGAATGACGTTCGAGAATGGTTCAGACGGATTCAAGGTTATGTGTTGCGATTGAGTGTCTTCAAGGTGTGAAAGGGGCTAGAAACTGAGATTTACGTGGAAGGTGTCAAGGCTTTTGATGTAGTTACATTATCATGGATTCTATCCCTCGGTATTAGGAAGGGAAGGTCATGACTTAAATTCGCAGGAATTCTCTTCAGGGTAGGTATTTCTAATGTGGTGCTTTTGGGGATATCTAAGAGAGTATTCAGCGACTTATGAGCCTTAGATAATATATTTTGTGCTCGGGTTTCGTACGGTGATTCGGGATTGAGAATTGCGGTATTATGGAAGGAAGAAGTATCAATTTGAAGGTAAGTCAGAAGGAACTTGAATGAATAGGACAGCTTGGTAGTAGGTCGTATCGGCATGATAAACAATAAGGGATATGATTGGCTGTTATGAAGTAATGAGTTGTTACATGTGTTTCTTAGCAATTCTCTTGGAATTTGGTGGCATGCGTAGCTTGGTTGAGTTGGAAGGATCCAGTCTTGGCGGTTTGGTGTTGTACAAATGTGATTCGGGAGTTCTTGATGGTTACTACCATGGTTAGAGATGTATATTTCTACTGGCGTGAGGGCCATGTGATGTATAGTGATTTTGCTTCTAGATGGGATCAAATGGAAAGTTCTTGGCTAGTTGGGTTCATAGTTGTTTGTGGCTAGGAAGGGAGCAAGAAGTTCTCATATTTATCATAGGATTACATGGCGTATGTGGTTTTTTGTGTATAGTGGAGAGTGGCATATGTGAGGTCACGGTTCAGTTCTGGAACGAAGGTCAGAAATGGCCGTTTCAGATAATTAGGTAAATGATACCACTACTGGGTGGCTGGATGAGAGTATACATTCATAAAGGACAATGTGTTTAAGGCAATGTGTTTGAGTAAGGGTGCTTCATTGGTGTTACGACGCTCTCTTGTTGGATCAACTGCTGATATTTAAGGTTTCTTGGTGACACGGAGGAATTATGGGAGTATCCCTCGTGAAATGATAAAGTATTAGGGGCGTGTTATATATTTGAGTGGTGGAATTGGGATCATATATGGTAATTGGTGCGCCTCATGGATTTTGAGACTGGGAGTTTTCATGGACAAATTATTTTTGTAGTTGTGAACTACGAGGATGCGAGCAAAGCTAATCATGTGTTAGTATAGGTCATGATTCTATCATTATGAACCTTTGGAGAGTTATCTACCTGTTGTGGATGACCAGAGTTGATTTAGAATATATTTATTGGTAGGCCAGTATGGGCGTGTGTTCTACATTGAGTCGGAATTGTTGACCCCAAATTGCTATTGTTGAGGGATGTACCATTTGATTGTCATTTAGCTTATTCGTGTTTTGGAGTGATCTATGAGTTGTCTTTCGGTGTTTCGAGGTGTGGTAATCGTTTCTTATATGTGCATAGGGTGCGGTTCTATCAGGGCATTATAGCGAGATTGGGTAAGGTAAGTAATTGGGTGTTATAGAATTGGGACGTATTGGTAATGTTCTTTCTGGTTCGGGTGGCATGGTATCATCCGATTTCCCTGTGGTTATGGCAATACACTTTGAGTAATTGATGTCGAATTTCGCATGGTTATTGATTTGAGCAAGGTGTCTTGGAGTATTTCATGTGGTCTAGCGGTTGGATGGGATCACGCTTTGCAGCGGAGTTAGGTAGAGGTATGATCCTTGGTGTCAGATTCGTGTGTTCTGATTTTACGGTGTGTGCCATGATTTTAGAACGATGTGGTAATGGTAAGTGTTAGTGGAAGGATAGTCCTCTCGTGTGAGTCTTCTCTATTTTATGAATTGAGCTCTTGGGATGCTGTTATTGAGTGCACGAGTTGCACAAGTTATGGCTCTGGATGGTATTGATGTTGATCGGACGAATGGTTGCTGGTTTCTACGTGTTTCTTTCATCATCAGAACCATATGAAGGTGTTTAAGCGAGGTTTTGTTTGATAAGAGGTTATTTACTGGTATTGGGTTATTATGAGTAGCGATTGGATTAGGGGTCATCGCTATGATTGTTGAGTCATGCGGTATATTATGTGATTTCATCTTGTGTTGCGGATATGGCTTGATACAGCGTGTTCAGACTATTTCAGCTTATAGTCGTGGAAATTTGATCTTGTGAATGGACTCAGAAGTGGAAATTTAGTTCTAAGGTTTATGGGTCTGGATCGGACTTCAAAATTTCAACTGTGTTCTGCTATTAGACCTATATGGGGTAAGGTGACATGGAATCACCTCTAAATATGTGCATGGCAGGTTACACAACAATTATGGTGGTGTGTGGAACAACTCTAGAAATGTTAGAGGACGAACGTGTGTTTAAGTGGGGGAGAATGTAACGACCCGGTCGGTCGTTCCGTAGAAATTTCGTTATTATTTCTGTTTTTGCCTTGTCATAGGTTGGTTATACTATTTATGATGTGTTAGAGTTGGTAGGCTCGGAATCGGAATGGCTGTAGCAAGAATTTAGTCATTTAGTCTTTAAAAATAGCCTTATAATTAGAAAAGTCAACTGCGAGTTGACTTATTGGTAAATGACCTCGGAATGCGGATTTTATGGTACAGATAGCTTCGTTAGGTGATTTGAGACTTAGGAGTGTGTTCGGAATATTTTTGTGATGTCTGATGTAGAATTAGGCTTGAATTGGCGAAAGTTAGTTTTTGGCGATTTCCGGTCGGCAGTGGGAAATAGGCTATCAGGGTCGGAATGGAATTCCGGAAGTTGGAACAGATTCGTAATGTCATTTTGGATATGTCTGCAAAATTTCAGGTCAATCGGATGTGTTTTGGATTGTTTCGGCATCGTTGGTGGAATTTAGAAATTTCAAAGTTCTTAGGCTTGAATTTGATGTGATTTTGGTGTTTTGATGTTATTTTTAGTGTTTCGGGAGTGCAACTAAGTTTGAATGATCATATGTGATGTGTTAGTATGGTCTGTTGGGGTCTCGAGGGGCTCAGGATGATTTTGAGTGGTTAACGGAGAGTTTGGAGTGTTGTGTTGTTGCTGAAGTTGCTGGTGCTGGTGTGGTCGCACCTGCGGAAGGAAGACCGCAGGCGCAAGGTCCGCAGGTGCGGAGACCTTGCGCAGGTGCGGGGTTTGGCTGTTGTTGAAGGGTCCGTAGGTGCAGACGGGAGGTCGCACCTGCGGAAGCGCAGGTGCGAAGAAGAAATCGCAAGTGCGGAAATCGGGGGTTTAAGTCATATGCGCAGGTGCGCACTTGAGACCACAGGTGCGAGTCCGCATGTGCGTTAATAAGACCGCAGGTGCGGAAATCCATGGACAGAAAGTATAAAAAGGAAGCTTCGCGAATTTTAACCCTTTTTCCACCATTGTTGTGCGGGTTTCGAGGCTTTTGAGGGATTCTGAAGAGAGAAAATGTTGTTCTTCATTGAGGTAAGGATTTTGGACCCTAATACTCGATTATATGTGATTAAGGATCAAAATACCAATGTTTAATTCATGAAAAGCTGTAGAAAGATGGAGTTAGGGCTTGAGATTATGAGACCTTTAGGGGTCGATTTGAGGGGTCAAACGAACTCCGATTTTAACGTTCTTTATATGTATGGACTCGTGAGATGATGAAGAACATTTTGGTATAAAATTTGTCGAGTTTCGAGATACGGGACCAGGGGTTGGATTTCGGCTAATTTCGGTTTTTGTGCTAAAATTGGTATTTTTCAATTTGAATTCATTCCCTTAGCATAATTTAATGAGAAAGATCTGATCTTTATAGATTTGGAACACTCGGAAGTTGATTCGACGGGAAAACGCATTGCGGAGTAGCTTTTCCGGCTAGTTTGAGGTAAGTAATATCTTTAAATCCTGTCCCGAGGGTATGAAACCCCGGACTTTACATCCTTTCACGGATTTGGAGTGACGCACACACTGGATGACGAGTGTGGGGCGTGCACGAATTGGAAATTTGAAAAAATGCACCTTTTTAGGCAACTATTGAGTTGCGAAACGACTTTTAAAGCTTATTCTCTATAGTACTACTATGATTTGATATAATTGGGTTGTAAGCCATGTTTGGGTCCTAGTGCTGATCTGTTTTAACCCTTTGGGGGCTATTTTACTAATATTCTCACTACTTTGAAACTATAATTTTACACTCAGTCTTTCTTGTGAAATTGTTGACACTCTTATTTGATGATATTACTATTTCTTGAAATGAAACATTATTTTGGGCCATTGTTGTGAGGATGTTATGATATAAGAGAGGCCGTGTCACGACCCAGAATCCTAATCTAGGTCGTGATGACGCCCAACGACGGTGTTAGGCAAGCCAATATGAATTACACTAAGCGTTACCCTTCCCATTTGATTAAACAAGTCAGTATTTACCAATTTTTAACAGTTAAACATGATGATAGCTTGATACGAAAATAAAAGCATAACACTACATGGCCAAAATAAAGCATATGTATGCCTATAGAACCCAAAACCCAAAATATACACTACGCGTGTGCCAGGAACTAGTGTCACGAGTGTCATGGGCATACTAACGGAATATACAAGGGATAATAATATATACAAATCCAGTGTCTGGATGAAATAGACGGGGAAAATAACAAAAACAAATGAAACTCCACGGTGCTGCTGGGGATCGCCAGAGGAAACAGCTCACCATGAAGCAAAGTCCACTGGCTCAGGGTCTATCTCCGGTACAATAACCAGAAGCACCGGCCTCAATACCTGTACAGTTAAGTACAAAAGTGCAGCATGAGTACATATTAAATAAATATGTACCCAGTGAGTATCCCGCCTAAACTCGAAGAAGTAGTGACGAGAGGTCGACTCGATACTCACTAAGGTCCAACAGTAATAACATATGATAGAATATAATGAAATACAATAGGCATGTCAGGAAATAAGCAACAAGTACATATCAAGAGCGGAAATCTAAACAACTACTGAATTAAGCAATAATGCACTTTCAAGGGTAAGACCACCGAAACGAAACAATAATCACCAAGTCTTAGATCCGACGTGGCGTACGGCCCGCTCCCATAAGGTACCTCCTGAACTCGCCGTGGATTACGGCCCGATCCCATATGTGTACAATACCTCTCAACTCTGTCGTGGCGTACGGCCCAATTCCATATATATCATAAATACTTTTCAACTCTGCCGTGGCGTACGGCCCGATCCCATATATATTTCAAATACTTTTCAACTCTTCCGTGGTGTACGGAACGATCCCATATATATATTTCAAATACTTTTCAACTCTGCTGTGGCGTACGGCCTGATCCCATATAGGCATAATCACTCTCAAACCTGCCGCGGCGTACGACCCGATCCCAATATCTAATAATACTTACTTTCCATAACAAATTCCTTTCCATTCAACAATTTTCCATAAAGCCTTAGAGGAACAGTACTATAAAAAACATAATCTCATAGTACATATGGCGTCACAACGAATCATATAAATCATTGCAAGGAAGCATATAAGGCATTACGAGGAAGCATATAAGGCATATAAGGCATTACGAGGAAGCATATAAGGCATGATGTGGGCCTAACTACCCAGACATAACAATGATAGCCTCTACGTACGGACTCTTGTCACTTGGCGCGTACGTAGCCCCCAAGCAATTTACACATAGCATATACATCACCTATTGGGACAATTCCCTCTTACAAGGTTAGAAAGGAGACTCACCTTGTATCGAATATACCCCTCAGACCACAATTGCGCCCGAAACTCTGAACTCTACACCCTAGGACTCGCAACTAGCCAAAAGGTATACAATAATATCAATGCATGCACAATGCGGGAAATTATCCTAGTTATTCAATAAAATCGCTATTCTTGAAGAATTCCCAAATTCCAACCCCGGTCCCCCATGTTCAAATTCTGAAAATTCTCGAAGGGATCACTCACCCATAGCCTAAGGATCATTAAGGTGTGATTTCTACTTGAATTCATGGCCTAGAATGGAAAATCACAAAACCCTCAAGAGCCCTAAAATTACTACATAATTCTATGATTGTTTTGATAATTTAGTAGGGAATTTAACTAGGAATTGATGTTTGAAACTAGTAAAACCATGGAATTTACTTACCTCAATAACAGTGGTGGAAGGTTCCTTGAAGAGCTCTTAAAGACTTGAGGAGGAAGGTGAAAATAGAGGAAATATGCTAAGTCCCGTAATTTATAAAATTGCCCAGGGGTTCCTTCACTGTGATCGCGACAAGGGCCCTGCGATCGCGAAGGCCAACTGGCCAGACCTCTGCGATCGCGGCAGAGGTCCTGCGATCACGAAGAGTAACTGTGCCCGGCCCTGGCTTGGCACTATGCAATCGCGACAATGGGGATGCGATCACGAAGGCATGGAGTCTGTCCTTCCGCGATCGCGAAGAGGAAGTTGTGATCGCGAAGAACAATCAGCAGCCCAGCCCAATTCCTTCTCCGCGATCGCGACCCACCTTCTGCGATTGCAGAGAAGGAAACCAGACAACAAAAATCTGGTTTTCCCAATTTAGCTCCTGGGGTCCAAAACTCACCCGAGCCCGTCGGGACCCGGTCCAAAAGCACCGGCAAGTCTGTATTCATGATAGAGACTCGCTCAAACTTCCGGAACGCAAAAAACAACAACGAAACTCAGAATTCAACCCCAAAACCAAATTGAATCAAGCTTAAGAACTTAAGATTCTAGAATTCATTTCAATGCACCGAACCGGCCTATACTACTCGGAATGATTTCAAATTTTGCATACAAGTCATAAATGACATAACAGAACTATTCTCGGTCTCGGAATTTCATTCGGATCTCGGTAACATAAAATGACATTCCAAACCAAATTTCAAATTCTGTGAAAATCCTCAAAACTTCATTAACTCTAAATTTCCCAATTTTGATCTGAAACCCGACAAATCAAGTTCGTTTCTTACCAAATTTCACAGATAACTTAAATAACATATATTGGGCCTGTTCCAGGCTCCGAAACCATCATACGGGCCCGGCAGCACAGGTTTCCCTTCGAAGTTCATTTTCATAAGCCTTTAATATTTTCAGAAAATAATTTTCTTTAAAAATTCATTTCTCGGACTTGGGTCCTCAGAATTCGATTCTGGGCATACGCCCAAGTCCCATATTTTCCTACGGACCTTCTGGGACCGCCAGATCACGGGTTCGGGTCCGTTTACCAAAAATATTGACCAAAGTCAACTTTATGCAATTAATTATCATAGATTCAACTCTTTATCAATTTTTCACATAAAGGCTTCCCGGCTACGCGCCCGGGCTGCACACGCACATCGAGGTAAGTTTAACAGAGGCTTTCGGTGCCTCGAAACACAGACATAATTAAATTTACATAAGATGACCTTTTGGGGCCTCGAAACACTGACATAACGTAGAATCGTACCTGAAGTGATGAATAACTGCGAATACATGCTCCGCATCTCCTCCTCTGACTCCCAAGTCGCCTCATCGACTGGTTGGCCCCTCCACTGGACCTTTACGGCAGAAACTCTCTTAGACCTCAACTGGCGGTCCTGCCTATCAATAATAGCAATTGGCTCCTCCTCGAAGCCCAACTTCTCATCTAACTAAATAGTGTTGAAATCAATTACGTGAGAGAAATCGGGATGATATCTCCGGAGCATGGATATATGAAATACCGGATGAACTCCTGATAAGGCGGGAGGTAAAGCGAGCTCATAAGCAACCTCCCTGACTCGCCTCAACACCTCGAAATGGCCTATAAACCTGGGGCTCAACTTTCTCTCTTCCCGAATCTCATAACACCCTTCATCGGCGAAACCTTCAACATAACCTTATCTCCCTCCATAAATGCTACATCATGCGCCCGCTAATCTGTGTAACTCTTCTGTCTGGATTGAGCTGTGCGGAATCTCTCCTGAATAATCTTCACCATATCCAAAGCATCTCTCACCAGACCTGTGCCATGCAACTTGGCCTCGCCAGGCTCAAACCACCCAATAGGGGAACGACATCGACGACCATATAAAGCCTCGAATGGGGCCATCTTGATGTTGAACTGATAACTGTTATTGTATGCAAACTCCGCCAAAGGCAAGAACTGGTCCCACTGACCTCCAAAATCAGTCACACAAGCCTTGAGCATATCCTCCAAAATCTGAACTGTACGCTCCGACTGACCATAAGTCTGAGGGTGAAATGTCGAGATGAGATCTATATGAGTGCCCATTTCACTGTGCAATTCTCTCAAAAAGTGTGAGGTGAACTGAGGACCTCGATTTGATATAATGGACACTGGCACACCGTGCAACCGGACTATCTCCCGAGTATAAATCTGGGCTAGCCTCTCGGTAGTATAAGTAGTAGCCACAGGGATAAAATGCGCCAATTTGGTCAATCTATCCTCAATGACCCAGACCGCGTCAACCTTCCACAAAGTCCGAGGCAACCCAACCACAAAATCCATGGTGATGCGCTCCCATTTCCACTCAGGAATGGGCATCTGCTGAAACAAGCCTCCTGGCCTCTGGTGCTCATACTTGACCTGCTGACAATTGAGACACCTAGCCACGTACTGCATTATATCCTTCTTCATCTGCCTCCACCAGTAGTGCTGCTTCAAATCACAGTACATCTTCGTCGCACCCGGATGAACAGAATACCGAGAACTGTGGGCCTCTTCTAGAATTCTCTTCCCCAGGTCATCAATATCAGGAACACATAAACGACCCTGGAGCCTCAAAACACCATCCTCGCCCAAAGTAACCTCCTTGTCCCTGCCCTGGACCATTGAATCCCGAAGCTCTGCAAGGCATGGGTCATCAAACCGCCGAGCCTTAATCTCCCCCAACAATGAAGACTGAGCAACTACATGAGCCAAAATTCGACGAGGCTCCGAAAGGTCCAATCTCACAAGGCGATTGGCCAAGGACTGAATGTCCAAGGCTAAAGGTCTCTCCGCAGCTGCAATGTAGGCCAAGCTACCCATACTCGCTGCCCTCCTGCTCAAAGCATCTGCTACTACATTCGCCTTGCCCGGGTGATACAAAATAGTGAGATCATAGTCTTTTAACAACTCAAGCCATCTCCGTTGCCTCAAATTAAGGTCCCTCTGCTTGAATAAGTGTTGCAAATTGAGGTGGTTGGTATAGACATCACATGACACACCATACAAATAGTGCCGCCAAATCTTCAAAGCATGAACAATCGCCGCCAACTCTAAGTCTTGCACAGGATAATTCTTTTCATGAACCTTCAGCTGGCGCGAAGCATAAGCAATAACCCTGCCATCCTGCATCAACACACATCCCAACCCGACGTGTGAAGCATCGCAATACACGGTATACATCCCAGAACCGGAAGGCAACGTCAGAACTGGTGCCGAGGTCAAAGATGACTTGAGCTTCTGAAAGCTCGCCTCACACACGTTGGACCACCAAAACGGGGCATTCTTTTAAGTCAATCTGGTCAGTGGAGCTGCAATAGAAGATAACCCTTCTACGAATCGGAGATAATAGCCTGTTAGGCCCAAGAAACTCCTGATCTCTGTAGCTGAAGTAGGACGCGGCCAACCCTGAACCGTCTCAATCTTCTAAGGATCAACCTTGATACCTTCTTCGGATACCACATGCCCCAAAAATGCCACGGAATCTAACCAGAACTTGCAGTTGGAGAACTTAGCATACAACTTCTGTTCCCGCAAGGTCTGGAGCACAACTCTCAAATGCTGCTCATGCTCACCCAGGCTCCGCGAATAAATCAAGATGTCGTCAATGAAGACGATGATGAAGGAATCAATATACGACCTGAATACCCTATTCATCAAGCCCATGAATGGTGTTGGGGCATTAGTTAAACCAAAGGACATCACCAGGAACTCATAATGGCCATATCTGGTACGAAATGCAGTCTTCAGAACATTTGAAGCCCGAATCTTCAACTGATGATAAACCGATCTCAAATCAACCTTGGAAAACACACGAGCACCCTGCAAGTGGTCAAATAAATCATCGATGCACGCAGAGGATATTTATTCTTAATAGTAACCTTATTCAGCTGGCGGTAATCAATACACATCCGCACAGACCCATCCTTCTTCTTCACAAATAGGACCGGCGCACCTCCCGACGACACACTCGGCCTGATGAACCCCTTAACCAACAACTCCTCAAGTTGCTCATTTAACTCTTTTAACTCCTTAGGAGACATACGATATGGGGGAATGGAGATAGGCTGAGTATCTGGAGCTAAATCAATACATAAATCAATATCTCGATCTTGAGGCATGCCTGGAAGATCTGAAGGAAATACGTCTGAAAACTCTCGCACCACCGACACTAAATCAATGGTCGAAGACTCGGCGGTGATGTCCCGCACATAAGCAAGGTAAGCCAAAAAAACCTTCTCGACCATATGCCGAGCTTTCATAAAGGAAATGACCCGGCTGGAGGCACTAACTGAAGAACCTCTCCACTCTAGCCTAGGCAACTCAGGCATGGTTAAAGTGACTGTCTTGGCATGGCAATCTAACACAGCATGATAAGGAGATAACCAATCCATGCCTAGGATAACCTCAAAATCAATCATACCCAACAATAAAATATCTTCTCTGGTATCGAAACCGCAGAAAGTGATCACACAAGACCGGTAAACCCGGTCTACCACCACAGAATCGCCCACAGGAGTGGACACATATATAGGAGAACCCAAGGACTCACGAGGGATCCTGGAACATATGAATACATGGATCCTGGATCAAATAGTACTGAAGCCTCTCTACCACATACTAAGATAATACATGTGATTACGGCTTCTGAGGCCACTGCATCTGATCTGGCCGGAATGGCATAAAATCTGGCTGAGGCTCCTGAAGACTGCCCAGAGTTAACAGGAACTAACTGACCTCCTCCTGACTGGCCTCCCCCTCCAGGACGATCCCTGCCGACCTGTCCTCCACCTCGAGGTGGCCGGACTAATGGTG
Organism: Nicotiana undulata; assembly: GCA_005239495.1. NCBI lineage: Eukaryota > Viridiplantae > Streptophyta > Magnoliopsida > Solanales > Solanaceae > Nicotiana > Nicotiana undulata. The sequence goes on along the minus strand of MDKH01090981.1, from coordinate 2,707 downwards.
CTGAACTCCTAGGCCCGTAACTCTGCTGCACTGCCTTGCCCCGATACCTGGGACAATACCTCCACGTATGACCCGGCTCCCCACACTCGAAATAACCTCCTGGAACTACAGCCCGCTACCCTATAGAGGAAGAACCCTGAATAGCCGTAGGGCGGTGTGAACCCTCTGGTAAGGCACTGAAATAGGAACTAGAGGATCTCTGATGACTGGAATAACCGCTGGGTGCACTTTGGATGGCTGGAGGACGATAGGAACGCTCTGGCATGGCGCTGAACTGAGGCCTCACTAAACCACCTCGAGGGGGTAGTGGGGGTGCTGAATATGAAGGTCTGCGGAGCTGACCACCCCCAAACTAACCCCTGCTCCTAGCTGAAGCATCCCTGAACTCTCCTGAGAACCTGACCCTCTTGTCCCGCTGACCATGCTGACCCTAATCCCTGCTCCTGAACCGATACCCCTCAATCCGTCGAGCTATCTCGACTACAAGCTGGTATGGGGTACCCATCTCCACCTCTAGGTCCATAGAGGCCCTAATACCTGGATGCAAGCATGCCTTAAACCGCCACACCCTCTTGGCATCAGTAGGCAATATCATAAGGGCATGGAAAGATAACTCGGAAAATCTAGCCTCACAATCAGTCACTGACATCTGCCCCTGCTCTAGTCGCTCAAACTGACCCCGTAGCTTCTCCATCTCAGCAGGTGGAATGTATATGTCTAGAAATAGCTGAGTGAACTGATCCCAAGTGACAGGAGGAGAATCTGCTGGTCTGTTGAGAATATATGACTGCCACCACCTGCGAGGTCTGCCCTCTAACTGAAATATGGTGAAATTCACTCCATGGGACTCCAAAATCCTCATGTTGTGCAGTCTGTTCCTGCACCTATCAATAAAATCCTGAGCATCCTCACCCCGCTCACCCCCGAAGACTGGAGGGCGAAGTCGGGTCCATCTATCCAACATCTTCTGCTAGTCACCCTCTGCAACTAGCCTGGGCTCTGGGGCTGAACCCCACCCACGAGCGGTGTGCTCGGGGTATGACGTGTTGCTGCTGCCTGACCTGTGGCCTGAGCGGTATGGGTCTGGACTCCCCCTCTCGCCTGAGAAGTAGCAGGGTCAGCTGGAAATAAACCAGCCTGGGACATAGTGTCCATGAATCTCAGCATACGACCCATGACCTCCTGGAAGCCTGGCCCCGTCATGAAATCCACTGGAGCAGGTGCTATTGGAGGCACCTCATCCTGCTCCTCCATAATAGGGTCCTCTGGTGGTGCCATTGGTGTAGCTCTGGGACACCCTCGTCCCCTACCTCGAGCAAGTGCTCTACCCCGGCCCCGGGCGGCTGGGGCAGCGGCATCTCTCTGGCCAAGAACATCGGATGCACGCGTCCTCACCATCTGTGAGAGAATAGAAGAATAAGTTTGAGTACATCATAGATTGCACGACATGATATGAATATAGGGAAGTTTCCTAACACCCCATAGCCTCCTGAAGATAAGTACAGACGTCTCTGTACCGATCCACAAGACTCTACTGGGCCTGCCCGTGACTAGTGAAGCTTACATGAACCTACGGTTCTGATACCACGTTGTCACGACCCAGAATCCTAATCTAGGTCGTGATGGCACCCAACGACGGGGTTAGGCAAGCCAATATGAATTACACTAAGCGTACCCTTCCCATTTGATTAAACAAGTCAATATTTACCAATTTTTAACATTTAAACAGGATGATAGCTTGATACGAAAATAAAAGCATAACACTACATGGCCAAAATAAAGCATATGTATGCCTATACAACCCAAAACCCAAAATATACACTATGCATGTGCCAGGAACTAGTGTCACGAGTGTCATGGGCATACAGAATATACAAGGGATAATAATATATACAAATCCACAGTCTGGATGAAATAGACGGGGAAAAAACAAAAGTAAATGAAACTCCATGGTGCTGCTAGGGATCGCCAGAGGAAATAGCTCACCGTGAAGTCAAGTCCACTGGCTCAGGGTCTATCTCCGGTACAATAACCAGAAGCACCAACCTCAGTACCTGTACAGTTAAGTACAGAAGTGCAGCATGAGTACATATTAAATAAATATGTACCCAGTGAGTATCCCGCCTAATCTCGAAGAAGTAGTGACGAGAGGTCGACTCGATACTCACTAAGGTCCAACAGTAATAACATATGATAGAATATAATGAAATACAGTAGGCATGTCAGGAAATAAGCAACAAGTACATATCAAGAGCGGAAATCTAAACAACTACTGAATTAAGCAATAATGCACTTTCAAGGGTAAGACCACCAAAACGAAACAATAATCACCAAGTCTTAGATCCGCCGTGGCGTATGGCCCGATCCCATATATATCACAAATACTTTTCAACTCTGCCGTGGCGTACGACCCGATCCTATATATATTTCAAATACTTTTCAACTCTGCCGTGGCGTACGGCCCGATCCCATATAGGCATAATCACTCTCAAACCTGCCATGGCATACGACCCGATCCCAATATCTGATAATACTTACTTTCCATAACAAGTTCCTTTCCATTCAACATTTTTCCATAAAGCCTTAGAGGAACAATACTATACAAAACATAATCTCATAGTACATATGGCGTCACAACGAAATAATATAAATCATTGCAAGGAAGCATATAAGGCATTACGAGGAAGCATATAAGGCATATAAGGCA
>MDKH01072002.1:0-39570 GCA_005239495.1 Nicotiana undulata | reverse complement strand
GCGGCCCCTCCGGAGTCTTTACACCCCCAGTGAGCGCACAATTATTGAAGGATGGATTTCCCTAGACATGGATTTTTCTGAGATATGAGATATTGAGGGATGGATTTCCCTGGACTTGGATTTGTCCGAGAGATGAGATATAAAGGGATGGATTTCCCTGGCACAGATACTGTTTATGAGATATGGAGGGATGGATTTCCCTGGTACAGATTATGGATGAGTATGATATCCCGGAGATGGATTTCTCCGAAAGGCTGAATTGGCCTGCTCCCTCGGTACTTAGTGACTGAGTCACCACGTCGTACATGTTACAGGATGGATTTCCCTGGGCCAATAGCCAATTATGTGTACCGAGAGGACCACCTGTGAGAGATGCATGCTACATACATGGCATTTATTTGTTATTCACGGATTGTGACTAAGTTCTAGGGTCATTTACATTACATGATTGTCACTGATATTCTCGGTTATTTCTGAAACATTCATTATCCGATTTGTTATTTACGGAGGTTGAGATCGTCACTACCTCCTCAGACCGTAGGTTGTTTTCGTTACTTACCTGCACACTGTGTGTGCTGATCCAGGTGCACTGAGATTTGGCGTGGATCGGTGATAGCAGCTTATCTCTCAGAGCCGATGAGGTAGCAGTTGGCGTTCGCTGTCCCGTCCCTCTTTTCCTTATTTTCCCTCCTGTATTAGAAATTGGAAACTTAAAACTTCAGTATTATTTCTCAGTTGTATTGATGTTAGTAGCTCATGACTGCGTGACTCCAGATCCTAGATTGATTGTTGGAGCTCATTTCTTCTGTTAGACTGTTTTACACGATTAAAAATTTCCGTATTTCTATGAGTTGAGCCAATAATGAGTAAATTTCTCTAGTAAATGAATTGAGTATTGTTGTAATGGGTGGCTAGCCTGGTTCCACGACAGGCGCCATCACAACCCGGAAACGGGTCGTGACACATTGCAAGCATACGAACACAACCTTTTTCACTAAGAGTCATGTCTACACCTTTCTACTGGATTCGAGAATAACTCAGATATTCAAAACATATCCATCACTCATCATTGTCAGAAAGAACATTCACTGATTCCATCCTTTCTTGGGTGACTCATTCGTTATATTTACATAAGTGTCATTTATTGCTATTCACCACTATTTAGTGCTATACTACTCCATTTGACTTCATAAGTATTGATTATGTGCCACCATTTCTCTTGTAGCATCTTTGTATACTATTTCTTGCACTTCTGAGAATTTCATCTTAGGGATATTATTGTTAACTAAGATTAACCCCTATTTGTATAAATTTAATTAGTTGAACCAAGATCTATATTTTTTGGTCAAACAATTTGGCATCGTCTGAGGGGATTTATTAGTTAAATTATTAGTTTCCTCTAGATCTGTAGCTAATGCAAGTCACTAACCACACAAATCCTGAAATCGTCTCTCTTTGTACGTACAAAAACAAACATGACAGGTAACCAAGGAGAAAGGACAACAATAACAAATAATTTCTCTATCAATCTCTTGAACGCTATCAACGAGAGTTGCGAAACAGTAGGCGAGGACGTGACGTCCAACGCTTCCCCTAGGCGCGAGAGGTCACCTCCTATGATGACCCAAAGTGTCAGCTTGTGTTTTAGGACTCTATTCCGTGTTCGTTAGCCTTAAAAATCTTATTTGTATCCTCCTCAATTTACGTGCGCAGTCCGAGCGTAATTTCAAAAAGTCTTTATGTGGAAAAAATTTAGGAAATAATAATTTTTAGAGTTTAAAAGTGATTTTAATTGACTTTGGTCAAAGTTGTGAGTAAACGGACCCGGACCCGTGTCCCGACGGTTCTGGTGGGTCCGTAGTAAAATATGGGATCTAGGCTGTTGAATCAAGAAGCTGAATGGTTTTGAAGAATGACAAATGTACTTAGAGTTGAACCAGGTCCATCATGGAATACATAGACATGCAGACTGAATGGCACGAGAAGAGTTCACACACAAGAGATAAACACCATCACTAAATTAAGGGGATATCTACTGATCGAAAAGATTGCAAATTGATAGGGAGATGGACTTCGTATTCAGGAAGGACAGAATCAAGATAGAGGAGGATCTAGGAAGTTGCTATCAACTCAAACTCTTCCACCAAGGAAGAGTTGCATCAGAATTCTACTACATCATCTCAACTACTTATCCTATATATTGTCAAAGTGTTCATGCTGAACGGTGCGCACAAACATAGAAGTGAAACAAAAATTGAGAGCAAAATTACCAAAGAAATTCTGCAAGCAGTTCATGTGAAAATCCCTGTGCGACTCAAAAGCTACTTGAACCAACTAGAAGAACCAGTTCATCTGTTGTCTTTTAGTCTAGTTTATTTGTAGTAGGTGATTACAAATTGTACCTTTCAGCTTTATCTAGAAGCAATTGTAATAGGTACTGAGTGTTCAAGTTATAGTTAAGTTGAAGTTTGTCGCAAATTGCTAGAGGCTAGTTTGCCACAAAGGATTAGAGTTAGTCCTTAGGTTTACAAAAGAGTTTATTTTGTAAATGCTGTTTGGCTCATTGACTTAATGAAGAGTTTGGGAAAATCCTACTGGGAAGTAGGTCGTGGTTTTTTCACCTTTTGAGCCAGGTGTTTTCCACATAAAATTGCTGTGTTCTTTTATTTTCTGCAATTATTATTCCGTAAACTGTAGAAGTTGGAACTCCTGGAAGAACCTGGTCCTTCTATAACTACAGCACTAAAAAATTAGACACCACACAAATCACCCCCCGTGTTATGTGGTATTGACATATAAAACATCATGGGCTTATTCACAATTTCGAGATCCCTAGCCCGAGAAATGAATTTTTTACTAAATATTGAATTACAGAATATTAATGATTTTAAAGAATTTGCTTAATGCTTGACTTTGATGGTATCAGGTCCGTATTTTAGTTCCGGAGCCTGATACTAGTCTGTTATGATATTTAAACCTTGTCTGTGAAATTTGGTGAGAAACGAAAGTGATTTGAAGTGATTCAGACCCTCGCTTGAGAAAATAATAAATATAAAGTGTTCTTGAGAAAAGAATAAATATAAAGTGTTCTTGAGAATTTTATGTGTTTTAGTGCTAATTCGTAGTTCGAGGTGTTATTTTGGTAATTTGATCCACGGGCAAGTCCGTATGATGTTTTTAGACTTGGGTGCATGTTTGGTTTGGAGCCCCAAGGGGCTCGGGTGCTATTCAAACATTGCGCGAGTTGAGTTAAACCTCAACAAAGGCTGCTGGTGCACGGGATTTGGTGTGCCCGCACCAGTGAGCCTTTGGTCACATGTGCGAACGACAGCCCGCAGGTGCGACCCAGTCCTGGACCTCGTTCTTCATAGATGTAGACTCCTCCCCGCGGGTGCGAGACTGTAGAAGCAGAAGCCCGTCCGTAGATGCGGCCCTAGTGGAGAAACTATTTTCCGCAGAAGCGGATTCCATGTCCGCACGTGCGGATGTGCAGGTGAGACCAAAGCACCGCATGTGCGAAAGTCGGGCAGTGAGTTCATATAATTCGAACTCCAGCCATTTTCTTCTTATTTTAAAAAGGATAGGAGACCCAGGGTGATTTCTCAAAGACATTTTCTTCCCCAAATCATAGGTAAGTGTTCTTTAACTCGATTCTTTCAATCTTTTACTTCTTTTTACAAAACTTCAACCTAAAATCTAAGAATTTCATGGTAGAAATTGGAGGTTTGGGTAGAATTAGGGATTTTTGAAAAATTGGAAATTGGACCTCAATTTGGGGTCGGATTTCGAAACTAATTACATATTCAGGCTCGGGTGTGAATGGGTAAACGGATTTTGGTTCGGACCTTGAGTTTTAACCAGGCGGGCCCAGGGACAATTTTTGACTTTTATTGGGAAAATTCGAGAAATCTGTAATTATTCATTGAAGTTGATTCCTTTAGCGATAATTGATGGTATTAAGCTAATTATGACTAGATACGAGTGGGTTGGAGGTGATTCTAGAGGAAAAGTGGTACTCTAGTAGTGAGTGGCCTGCAAATCGAGGTAAGTATCATGTCTAACTTTGGCTTGAGGGATTAAGTATTGTGTTTATTTGCTACATGATTAGTTGTTGAGTACAATGTATAGGTGAGGTGACGAGCACCTATGTGTTGTTGTCGAGTCATAGCATGCGAGTGAATTCTATTCTTGTAAACTTTGTAGTATTTACTCATATTATCCATGCTTAGCGTTGTCATTTGTAATGTTGGGTGACTTCTATCCGGTTTTACCGAGATTTGGTAACTTTTGAATATTGGTCGAAGGTTGAGATTTATATTGTGATATTTAGCATTGATGAAATACTGGTTTGTTTGTGATATTTCCATCTATCCGTTGTTATTGATTCTTTGATTGGTGAGGAGGAGTGTAAAGCACAAAGGGTGATGCCATGCCATGCATTATTTATATCGTGAGGAAGAGTGTAAAGCACGAAGGGTAATGTCGTGCCATGTTTTGTGAGTGTTAAAGCATGAAGGGTGATGTCGTGCCATGATTGTGAGTGATAAAGCACGATGAGTCATGCCGCGTTATATTATGAGAGGTTTAATGCACGAAGGGTGATGTCGTGTCATTCTATTCATTTATTTGGTGAGGTTGAGAGTAAAAGCATGAAGGGTGATGCCGTGCAGTTTTCCTTTGCTATTTTTTTTGCTTAATTCGTTTAAGGATTATTGTTTAATTTTGTCTTATCATTGTTTCTCACTCCTTATATTGTAAACCCCCGCTGTATGTCCTCTTCCCATTATTTTCTGCTTTATTTCTTTTATTACCGTTGTTACCATTATCATCATTATACTGTTCAGGTTATATGTGGGTGTCTTCTCCTAGCCTCGTCACTACTTCGCCGAGGTTAGGCTCGACACTTACCAGTACATGGGGTCGGTTGTATTGATATTGCACTCTGCACTTTCTGTGCAGATCCAGGTATCAGTTAGAGCTGATTTTGAGATTTGTTGCTGACTTCTACGCAAGAGACCCGAGGTAGGTCTACCGCAGCAGATTCCTGGAGTCCCCTCCTGTATGCTCATTTACTGTTTTTCTTTAGTTCATAAACAGTTCTACACTTTCCTTTCTGCCAATTTCTTGTAGTTAAATTGTAGTAGTCCGTGAGTTGTGACTTCAGATCATGGGTAGCTAGACTTATAAATATCATATGCGCAGTGTTGTTATGCAATTTCGTTTCTTATTTTTGGTATCATGTGGTGAATTGTAGTGAATCTGCGTAAATATTAAGATGTTTATGTTGTAAATATCTAATGTTGGCTTGCCTAGCAAGTGCATCGTTAGGCGCCATCACGGTCCCGACGGTGGGAATTCGGGTCGTTCAGAAAGAAGGGCAAGTTGAGCCCTAGGTATATTGGGCCTTGAGATCCTCGAGACAGTGAGGGAGACGACTTATAGACTTGCATTGCCTCCAGGGTTATAATCAGTTAATCCAGTATTCCATGTGCCCATGCTCCGGAAGTATCATGGTGACCTGTCCCACGTATTAGATTTAAACTCTGTCCAGTTGGACAAGGATTTGACCTAAGAGGAGGAGCCGATAGCCATTTTAGACCGACATGTTTGTCAGCTGAGGTCGAAGAGTTATCCTTTAGTTTGAGTGCAGTGGAGAGGTCAGCCTGTCAAGGCAGCTACTTGGGAGTCCGAGTCGGACATGCGGAGTCAATATCCCCACTTGCTCGCCAGTTCAGGTACTTTTCTATGTTCGTTCGAGGATGAATGTTTGTTTTAGAGGTGGAGATTGTGATGACCCAAAGGGTCATCTTGTGTTTTAGGGCTCTATTGCGCGCTCGTTAGCCTTAAAATGCTAAATTTTATCCTTCTCGATTTGCATGCGCAGTCCGGGCGTAATTCCAGAATGCCTTTATGTGGAAAAATTTAGGAAATAATAATTTTTAGAATTGAAAAGTGATTTTAGTTGACCGTGGTCAAGGTTTTGAGTAAACAGACCCGGACCCGTGTCTCGACAGTCCCGGTGGGTCCGTAGTAAAATATGGGATTTGGGCGTATGCCTGGAATAAAATTCCGAGATCCCTAACCCGAGAAATGAATTTTTGACTAGAATTTGAATTACAGAAAATTAATGGTTTTAAAAAATTTGCTTTAATGTTTGACTTTGATGGCATCAGGTCTGTATTTTGGTTCCGGAGACTGGTACAGGTCCGCTATGATATTAAACCTTGTCAATGAAATTTGGTGAGAAACGGAAGTGATTTGACGTGATTCGGACCCTCGATTGAGAAACTAATAAATATAAAGTGTTCTTGAGAACTTTATGTGTTTTAGTGCTAAATTCGTAGTTCGAGGTGTTATTTTGGCGATTTGATCACACGAGCAAGTCTGTATGATGTTTTTAGACTTGGGTGCATGTTTCGTTTGGAGCCTCGAGGGGATCGGGTTCCATTCGGATGATGCGCGAGTTGAGTTAAACCTCAACAAAGGCTGTGGTGCACCAGATCTGGTGTTCCCGCACCGGCGAGCCTTTGGACGCAAGTGCGACCCAGACCTGGACCTCGTTCTTCGCAGATACGGACTCCTTCCCGCAGGAGCGCAACCGCAAAAGCGAAAGCCCGTCCGAAGGTGCGGCATTAGTGGCCCAATTTTTTTCCGCAGAAGCGTGCGCCATGTCCGCATGTGCGGATGTGCAGGTGCGACCAAAGCACCGCAGGTGCGAAGGTCGGGCAGTGAGTTCATATAATTCAAACACCAGCCATTTTCTTCTTATTTTCACAAGGATAGGAGACCTAGGGCGATATCTCAATGATCGTTTCTTCAACAAATCATAGGTAAGTGTTCCTTAACTCGATTCTTTAAATCTTTTACTTCTTTTTACAAAAATGCAACCTAAAATCTAAGAATTTCATAATAGAAATTGGGGGTTTGGGTAGAATTAGGGATTTTTGAGATATTAGAAATTGGACCTCAATTTGGGATCAAATTTCGAAACTAATTACATATTCGGGCTCGGGGGTGAATGGGTAAACGGATTTTGGTCTGAACCTTGAGTTTTGACCAAGCGGGCCCGGGGTCGGGTTTTGACTTATTTGGGAAATCTGTAATTATTCATTGAAGTTGATTACTTTAGGTATAATTGACGGTATAAAGCTAATTATGACTAGATATGAGTGGGTTAGAGTTGAATTCTATAGAAAAAGCAGTACTTGAGCAGTTAGTGGCCTGCAGATCGAGGTAAGTGTCGTGTCTAACTTTGACTTGAGGGATTAGGTATTATGTGTTTATTTGCTACGTGATTGGTTGTTACGTACAATGTATAGGTGAGGTGACGAACACCTATGTGTTTTTGTCGAGACATAACATGCGAGTGAATTCTATTCTTGTAAATTTATTAGTCTTTAATCATATTATCCATGCTTAGCGTTGTCATTTGTAATGTTGGGTGACTTCTATCCAGTTTTACTAAGATTTATTAACTTTTGAATATTGGTTCAAGGTTGAGATTTATATGATATTTAGTATTGATGAAATACTGGTTTCTATGTGATATTTCCATCTATCCCTTGTTATTGATTATTTGATTGGTGAGGAGGAGTGTAAAGCACGAAGGGAGATGCCATGCCATGCATTATTTATATCATGAGGAAGAGTGTAAAGCCCGAAGGGTGATGTCGTGCCATGTTTTGTGAGTGTTAAGGAACGAAGGGTGTTGCCGTTCCATGATTGTGAGTGATAAAGCAAGAAGGGTGATGCCGTGTTATATTATGAGAGGTTTAATGCACGAAGGGTGATACCGTGCCGTTCTATTTATTTATTTGGTGAGGTTGAGAGTAAAAGCACGAACGGTGATGCCCTGCAGTGTTCCTTTGCTATTTTATTTTCTTAATTCGTTTAAGGATTAATATTTAATTCTGTCTTATCATTGTCTCTCACTCCTTATATTGTAAACCCCCACTGTATGTCCTTTTCCCATTATTTTGTTCTTTATTTCTTTTTTTACCGTTGTTTCCATTAGCATCATTATATTGTTCAGGTTATATGTGGGTGTCTTGTCCTAACCTCGTCACTACTTCGTCGAGGTTAGGCTCGGCACTTACCAGTACATGGGGTCGGTTGTACTGATACTGCACTCTGCACTTTCTGTGCAGATCCAGGTATCGGTCCGAGATGATTCCCAAAATTTTTGCTGACTTCTACGCAGGAGATCCGAGGTACATCGACCGACGTTCGCAGATTCCTGGAGTCCCCTCCTCTATGCTCATTTACTGTTTTTCTTCAATTCCTAAACGGTTGTACAGTTTCCTTTCTGCCAATTAGTTGTAGTTAACTCGTAGTAGTCCGTGAGTTGTGACTCCAGGTCATGGGTAGCTAGACTTATAAATATCATATGCGCAGTGTTGTTACGCAATTTCGTTTCTTATTTTTGGTATCATGTGGTGAATTGTAGTAAATCTTCGTAAATTTTATGATTTTTATGTTGTATATCTCTAATGTTTGTTTGCCTAGAAAGTGCAACGTTAGGCGCCATCACGGTCCTGACGGTGGAAATTCGGGTCGTGACACCTCCCCCCTAGTGCACCATAACAAAACCTAGTGGAAAAGAAACCTCCATGTCTACAAAAGAAGGGATTCCCCCAGCTGTTAAAAAACCCGCTTCAGGCATAACTAGAGACACCACCAGTATGTTATTTGTAATATCATCACAGAGTATGTTATAAACTATGTGATGATCATAGAATATTTAGTGCTTTCTAGTTCTTATTTTTTACATGCTTGCTAGTATATGAGGTTTTTTATGCCTCGATAGGATTAGTAAGGTAAGGTTTAGCCTAGTTTGTGTTGCTTTAGCCCCATGCCTTTGGAAAGATATCCACGTGGCTATGAGATTATATGCCCTCGTGACACTTTGCCGGCAGCTACACCATGATTCCTCTACATGAGGCTGCCATATAGAGCATTGTGAGGTGCAACAGAGTAATTATATAGCCAAGGCATGAGGCAACACTACTGGTGCTATTGTCCCCCTTATTTGTATTGTTCCTATGTGGTTCTTTTTCCTTTTTATTATTAATAAAACAAGCCCTAGGCTCCTCGCCTAGTGGATTTGCTAAAAAAGAAAAAAAAAAGAAAAAGAAAAAAGAGACACCACCAGAGCTTGCATGATACAACAAACGGAGAGTACTGAAACCAACCAAGCCCCCTGACGAAAGGTATAACTCACAATATTACTAACAGTGTAGGTGACTGCGCCCTCTTTGTCGTCCTAAAAGGGATGGAAGAAATGGAGAATGAAAGCAAAGCACTTTGAGACCAGATGAAAGAACACCAAGAACGAGTCGACAAGACACCAGGCGGCTCCTAATCTGCTGCCAAAAGGGACGCCGACAGGTTCATAGAGCAACCATACATCGATGACGCAGCCACACATTCCATGCCAAAAACCTTCAAATGATGCCCTACCCCAAGATATACGATAGAACAACCTATCCCGAGGATCATGTGACTCATTACATCACCTCCGTGAAAGGCAACGACCTCGTCAAGGAACAAATGTCCTCTATTTTGCTGAAGAAGTTTGGCGAAACCCTTACAGGAGGGGCATTAACATGGTATTCACTACTACCAACCCGCTCCATAGAAACTTTCAAGGAAATGGCTGACAAGTTCGTAACTACCCATGTCGGAGCCAAGAAGGCCGAAGCAAGAGTAAATGACTTATTCGCTATCAAGCAGTCCTTGGGAGAGGGATTAAGGGAGGTCCTCACCCGATTCAACATAGTAAGGATGACTCTACCGAACGTATCCGAAGGGATGGCGCTCGCAGCTTTCCAGAACGGGTTGAGTAGAGATGATTCAAGAGCGACTAGAAAGGTATTGAGTCGATAGATGAAATATCCTCTAACCACTTGGGACGAAATCCATAATGCTTATAGCGCCGAGGTCCTAGCAGAAAAATTCGAGCTCAACAGACCAACTCACCGACTAATATCGATACAAACTGAATCCAGAAAGGAACGAAGAGACAACATCAAGAGGGATCACCCGATTCTGTTACCTGACAAGGAACGAGACCAGCCATATGTCAGGGCGGTCACCGCACCTTCTCCACGCTATGAAGAAGGCGCATCCAGGCCAAGCACAAGGACTCACCGGAATGAAAGAGGTATGCCCCCTTTATTATCTGCTCACAATTTTTGTGTGTCACCTACAGAAGTAGTCTACGCTCTTGAGAAACTCGGAACAAAAGGTGAAGTGGTCGCCGAAGATAAGATCAGACCTGAACACCAGAAAATTCGACGATCTATATTAGTTCCACCAGGAAAGTGGGAACAAAATAGAAGATTGAATCTCCCTATGACAAGAAGTCATAAACATGTTACGGCAGGGACACCTCAAAGGGCTGTTAAGCAACAAGGGGAGAACCAACTTCGCAAGAGGACGTGAACACCAAGGCCCGTCGAATCCACCTCCACCAGCTCGTACTATCAGCATGATCATCCCAAGCGACGGTGAAACCTATATCATTGGCGTGATGTTCACCACCACTCACAAGCTCAAGCAGTTTATCACCTGCAAACGACACGACGAACTCGAAGAAAGTATCATCTACGAAGAGTTGGATGCCGACGGTTTGACTTTCTATTTACCTGTAAAATGGTACAGTTGAATTTATATGTGATTTATAGACATGTGAATTACTTTGATCCTAAAATAATAGATGAATTAGATAAAAATTTAATACTTAGCCTTGAGATGGAGGTAAAATAGCAGAAATGGTAATTCTAGGAGCATGGCTTCCGGGCAACAACAATGATATCAAAAATCAAGAAGATAAAATTATATTATGCTTTGAATATAGTGTAGCGTATGTTTGCCAAAACTTTGTATCCCTTACAATGATAATAGAGCTCACTATTTATAGCTGTACTTAGGAAACAAGGTCCTAGGATCAAGCCCCTCTTTAATGTCAATTATGAAGGCCATTGAAGAATGTGTAATGACAGGCAGTGAATTCCATTTTTCTTGTAATGGGCAGTGTAAGTAATGCTGTAGAATATTCCTCATTAAATGATACTAGGTGGAATGCATTTATTTCATCATTATGAATATCATTCTCTCTGGTAACAAACATGATCACTGCCTTCGGTTCAACTATGTTCTGTCTTCGGTTTCACGCATCACTACCTCATGCGATCATTTAATCTAAACATAGTTTACCTTATACAGATAATCCCCCTACTTTCCGATGGAATAACTAAGTGTCACGGGGAAGTTGGTAGAAACATCTTCTTTGGCGGGAAATTCACTTACCTTCTCTAAAAAAGTTTCTAACGGTTGATTAAACGCACGTCTCTCCGCATTTAATGCCCTGAACGCGCGTCATCCCACGATTTAGCATCACTTTTGCTGGTTATCAAGGTAATTATGGCCACGAGTTTAGCTGCCGATACCTTTACTTATTCGCATCAACCTCCTTCATTTACACGTCATAATACTCTAAATTTTCTCAAACTTCTTTACTCAACTCAACTTTGTCTTTAACATTTCTTTAGCTTTCCTCTCTGAGAGAAAACCCTTCTTCTGATAAAAATGGCCTCTTCTTCCAAAAACCCTAGTTCTTCAAAGATAAAAGGTAAAGCTGATGATGTTGCTTCCCCTACGGGTAGTATGATTACCACCAAAGATTTTGAAGAGAAGAATCCTTCCGCTCACCCTCGTACGTGGGCTCTTAGCATATACCCTTCTTCTATCCGTCCTTCTAGTAACCCTGTTATGAAGGAAGGAAGACTTCCACTGTCAATATTTGGACATTATCGCTCCCGACCTGGCGGAGTAGATAACTTTACCCTAGAAGGATTTTACATATTTTTACATGTATCCCTTCACTTTGGGAGCATTTCCTTTGAATAAAGAGCTTGACTCCGTTATTTTGGAGTTCTTCATTCGCTATCAGGTGTGCTTGGCACAGGTAAATCCTTCCATGTGGAGAACAATCGCTTGTCTTTGGCGGTTGTGCCAGGAGACGGGAGAAGAGCTATCCCTAGATCGAGTAATGAACCTCTATTCTCCCATGATCTTCCGAGGGGGAATGATAAATTTTAGCAAGAGTGGCCACCATGCACTGCTATCCAGCACGGATGATGACAATGATCGTGGGTGAATGGAATGGTTCGTTCAGTTGCCACAAGTGACATCATCCTGGCCACGACTCATTCTTTTTCGGAACTATGGAACTGCACTCTTAAGTCTATCGTTTGTTTCTTCTTCTGTTAAATATCAGTCCACATTATTATTAACCTTTCTTCTTTTAACTTTTTCATCCACTCGGTGGATTCCACCTAGGGTTGAGGGCTTATACCAATGGGCCCACAAAATATTGGAGGTTACTACGCCCGAAACCCGCACGTGAAAAGAACTGTCCTTGAAATATAGTTGGAAGGCCAAAAATCATGGTAAGTCAAACTCATCTTGTTTTTACATTTTCACATAAGGAAGTTGTTTGACTCTTTTCTCCTCATGGTCAGTTGTCGTCCTCGAGGAGGACGTTTTGGCTAAACATGATGATGCGGCGAGGCTGCTGCAGGAGGCTTTTAAATATACAAGTGTCCCCGGGCCTGCTTTTGGTTCAAGTGCTTCTTCTCGGAGTACCCAACCGGATAACAAGAAACCAAAAAGAAGACATTCCTCCACGACTGTGGAAAGAATAAAAGGGCGAAGAATGCCGCTCCCGAGTCATCTCCGGAAGTTGTGGTAACGAGGCCCCTGCCTGAGCCGCCCATAGATACATTGATTATTGACGATGATGGGAAAGCCAGCAAGGAGGGGGATTCTTTACATAGAAGACGGCGAACTTCCTCAGCTCAACAAACTGCTCAATCTGTTGAGTAAGTTACACCAACCGAGGACGATGCCTCGACGCTCTGGGGGGAGTTTGAGATGGTGGAAAATGTTAATTCCCGTTTTCGAATCTTAGTTGCTGCGCCCGATATTGTGAGAGTGAGTACCAGGTCCTTACCGTCTTTGGTTCACGAGCAACCAACACCCAACACTACGCCTCATCCTTTAATGCCATCAACTTCATCACCTCCTTCACCGACTCTTCTACCAGCAATTGCTACATCATATCCACCGGTTGCATCTATCCGAGAAGAGGATATTCCTCTCCCCTAGTCCCCACTTTATGGGAACTTGGTGCAAATTACGCCGCCCCCTCAGAAGATCTGGAAAAGGAGGCGGAGCGTTAGTGTCTTGGTCTCTACCGGATGCAATCTGTTGTCCCGGCCGGTGGAACTTTCTAACTATCTGAAGCCTTTGGCTTTAGAAAAATATTGGGACAATGTATAAGCTCTCTCGGGAGAGTACTTGTTGAACAATGCTATGCACAACACCGCGGCGGTATATTCTTCATTTCCTTCATTATCTCTTCTATCTTTGATTTAGTAGTATTTTGATTTTGCCTTTTTTTGTTTCGCATGCCAATTTCCGTGCTTCTGAGGGCCTCCAAAGGTTTCTTCGAGATAAGAAGGAACTTTTCTCCGAGCGCGATTAAGTTTTAGCCGAGCGGGACCAAACTGCTGCTCGCCTCTCAGAACTGGAAGCCAAAGTTGTTGAGGTTGTTGTGTTGGAGGCTCATTTGCAGCAAAGCGAGCAAGAAGTAAAGATCCTTAGCCAAGAGATCTCCCCGCTGAGGGTTCAATTTGAAGAGTCTAGAGCCAAATGGGATGAAGTACATTGTGTCGTTCTTGCTGCATCCGATCGCGAGGCTGGCTCTGTTGAAAGATTAAATAATTTGGAGGCGGCCTTGAACTCTAAAACTGAAGAGCTTGCTATTGTCAGGGTGAAATATTCCTAACTAGAGGAGAAGTATAAGAGGACCATTGAGCATAAAAGACTTTTCAGCTCTACTATCCATGATCTTGATTTTAAACTCTAGTCTGTTAGATCCGCACAGGAAAATCTTTTTGCCGAGGTTGACCAACTTAAAGAAGAACTCAAGCACCAAGCAGCTTCCCTCGTTGTTGAAAAAACATATGTTTATGTAAATCATTAGGAAAAAAACCTTGGAAGAGGCTAAAGCAGATGTCATTGAATTTGATGCCGAAATCGCTAAAGCCCGTGAGCTAGAGTCAACTACTAAAAGGGGTCTTCAGACAAGTCCTGTTGCTTCTGATTCTTCTGGTTCCAATTCCAAATTCTCGGGAATTGAAGAGGAACCAGAAGGCGATGATGCTGAAGGTCAAAATGATGAAGGCCAAGACATTAAGCTAGCGGCGGATCTACCCACTTCTCCTGGGGGCACGGATGTTTCTCTTCCTCCAGGTTCTGGAGATGCAACAACTTAGCTTTTCATTTCTTTTACCAACTTTTGTACTTGTGCCGTTTGGCACATTGTTTGTAAATAAAAACACCATTTGGTCAAGTTTTGCATGAGTTTTCCTTTCTACTTACTTTCGTTTAAGAATTAATGCAAGTTAATCTTTCGCGTCCTTTTCCGTTTAAGTGTTTTGTGAAAGTTTATTGTTTGTGTCTGATTATACAAGGCTTTGGGTGTATTTCTCCCAAAAGCATTTAGATCTCGTGAACAAGTTCTTTAGAAATCAAGCCTTTATCGTGAGGGTTTTCATAAGAGAGTTCCTCTTATGTTTACAGTGCTCTTGAAGAGGACGTCTCCTGTTCATTACGACACTAGCATTTGAAGTACTCATTTAAATTTCTAATGACATAATCAATTCATTGTCCAGATAAGAAACCAGATAGAAATAAAAGGACTTTACTTTATTCCTTCCATTTCAAAAAGTACATAAACATCTGTTGAGCTAAAAAGAAATTTCCATTTCTTGCGCCTAACTCGTATAACTTGTTTCTACGGGGCTGCCGCGTAATCCCTAGTCCCGATGATATAATTGTGCTTCCAGTTTTTGTATTATTGTCGAAGCAGTAGTCGTTGTTTCCGTATCCTCATATTATTCCCCCCCTCAATGTTCAAATGCGAATTGGAAAACTGGAAGTTTAACACGTTCGAGGATTCCACTAATGAATTGCTAGATAATCTTCTGTTCGGTAACAAACTTCACTTCCCCTTAGTAAATCATGCGCTCGAGACAAAGTCTATCTAACAATTCTCTAGTGGCTTGCACTTGCGAACGATTGGGTAACCTTCGTTCGATTGCAAACATAACTTCCAGGGTGAAGTTTGATACCGAGCAAAAGATTATCTAACCACTCTGGAGTGGTTCTTCGCTTGTATGCCTTGTTATTAAAAGGTCTTATTGCTGTTGTTGAAACTTCCTTCGTAGTACGCTTTCCGTTGCTGCCTCGTTAAAAACCCTTTCCAGAAAAAACCCAATTGGGAAAAAAATTGGACGAAGGGAAAAAGGATGCAACACATACTTTCAGTACATGTGATGTTCATCTGCAATAATTTCTCTTGAGGTGTTCCATATTCCATCTTCTTGGAAGCTTTTCACAGTCTTGATTCTCCAACTCGTATGATCCTTTCCTGGTGACAGCCGAAACCAGGTAGGGGCCTTCCCATGCTGTTCGGTATGCATTTAGTACTCCAGACAAGTCCTTGATCCATTTTCCTTTAGCTCCTTCCAATATATTTTTGAGATTTTGTATAATGACTTTGTTCATTGATTCCCCTTGACCATTTGCTCTCGGATGATAGGGCGAAGATGTGATACTTTTGATTTTCAAGTCTTCAAGGAATTTCATGACCTTTGCGCCTATAAATTATGGCCCGTTGTCGCATGATATTTCTTTTTGGTATTCCAAATCTGAAAATTATGTTCTTCCACAAGAAATCCACCACTTCACGTTCACTAATCTTTTGATAAGGACCTGCTTCAACCCACTTTAAAAAATAGTCAGTTAAAATTAACAGAAATCTTGCCTTACTAGGGTCCGGCGACAGTGGTCCGATGATATCCATTCTCCACTTCATGAACGGTCATGGAGAAAAAACGGTTTTGCTGGTTGATGTACAAACGGTGCGTAGCATTGACACTTATCGCATTTTTAAACAAATGCTTTGGCTTCTTGTTCCATTCGGGGCCAATGGTATCCTGCCCTTACCAATTTTAGTACTAAAGAATCTACTTCTGAATGATTTCCGTAGATCCCTTCGTGGATTTATCACATAACATAACTAGCTTCGAAGGCCCCCAAACATCGGGTCAGTGGGCATTGGAAAGATTTCCTGTACAATTGGCCTCCAATGAAACTATATCACATTGCTTTAACGCGCAACGCTTGGGATGCCTTGGAATCTTCAGTAAACTATCCGTGCTTGAGGTAATCAATGATCTCATTCCTCTAGTCCCAGATCAAATTAGTTGTGGTTACCTCGTAATAGTTATCTGCATCCAGAACCGAGTGCATAAGCTATACGATCATACCAGAGTCCGATCCCTTCATTTTTTTCCAAGGTTAGCTAATGCGTACGCTTCTGCATTTTCTTCCCTCGAGATATGCGTAATTAACCACTCCCGAAACTGAGCAAGTAGAGCCTGAACCTTTGCTACGTATTGTTGCATGTGTTCCTCTTTAGCTTCGAAGATCCCATAGACCTGATTTACCACCAGTTGGGAGTTGCATTTGATTTCTATGACCTCAAAATCTAGTTGCGGGCCAATTCGAGTCATGCAATCAAAGCTTCATACTCTACTTCATTGTTAATAAGAGGAACCGTTCTTATGGACTGCCTTAGGGTTTCTCCCGAAGGCGTGGTTAATACTATGCCAAGCCCGGACTCTTTTACATTGGAAGCTCCGTCCATAAATAAGGTCCAAATTCTTGATTGACACTATTAGTGCATCTTTGGTAGCAAGAGGTAGCAGTCTGGGACTGAAATCAGCCACAAAGTCGGCCAAAACTTGTGACTTAATTGTAGTCCTAGGTTTATATTCTATGTCAAATTCACTCATTATGGCGGCCCATTTTTCCAACCTATCCGAAAGTTTGGGTTTGTGAAAGATATTCTACGGGTAAAGGTGGTCACCACAACTATCAGGTAATATTGGAAATAAGTCCTTAGCTTCCGAGTGGCGACTACGAGAGCTAAGTCCAACTTCTCAAAATGTCAGTAGCTAGTTTTTACTCCCGTTAAAATTCTACTAAAGTAATAAATTAGAGATTGGATACCTTTGTCCTCACGGACTAAAACGACGCTTACCGCTACCTCCGAGACCGGTAAGTAGATTAACAATTTTTCACCTTCCTTTGGCTTCGATAATATCGGAGGAGTTGACAAGTACTTTTTCAAATACCTCAAAGCCTGTTGACATTCCGGGTTCCATTCACGTTGTTTTATTTCTTGAGTAACAAAAATAAATGATGGCATTTCTATGAAGACCGTGAAATGAACCTGCGCATAGCGTCCAATCTCCCTGTGAGCCTTTGAAACTCTTTAATGCTTGATAGCTGGTCCGGGATGTCTTCGATGGATTTGATTTTATCGAGGTTAACTTCAATCCCCCTCCGTGATACCAGGAATCCCAGGAACTATCCGTAACTGACCACGAACGCACACTTTTTAGGGTTAAGCTTCATGTTATTCTTCCTTAAGATGTCAAAAGTTTCTTACAAGTGTTTAGGATTAATTATGTTTGGAGGCTCTCAGTCATCGGGCCAATAGGTATTGGCAAGATTTCCTGTACAATTGGCCTCCTCTGAAACTATACCACGCTGCTTTAGCGCACAATGCCTGAGATGCCATGGGATCTTTAGGAAACTTTCCGTGCTCGAGGTAATCAATGATCTCATTCCTCCAGTCACAGGTCCAGTTAGTCGCGTTTACCTCGTAATAGTTATCTGCGTCCAGAACAAAGTGCATAAGCTATACGACCATACCGGAGTCTGATCCCTTCATTTTCATTGATGATCCAAGGTTAGATAATGCATCCGCTTCTGCATTTTCTTCCCTTGGGATATGCGTAATTGACCACTTTTGGAATCAAGCAAGAAGAGCTTGAACCTTTGCTACGTATTGTTGCTTGCGTTCCTCTTTGGCTTCGAAGATCTCATAGACTATATTTACCACAAGCTGGGAGTCGCATTTGATTTCTATCACCTCAGAATGAAGTCCCCGGGAAAATTCGAGTTCTGCAATCAAAGATTCATACTCCGCCTCATTATTAGTCAGAGGAACCATTTTTATGGCCTTCCTTAAGGTTTCTCCAAAGGCGTGGTTAATACTATTCCAAGCCCGAACCCTTTCACGTTGGAGCTCCGTCCGTAAATAGGGTCAGAAATCCTAATGTCGATTTTGACACCATCACTGCTTCTTTGGGAACCAGATATAACAGTCCTGAACTGAAATCGACCACCAAGTCTGAAAAAACTTGTGACTTAATCGCAGCCCTAGGTTTATATTCTATGTCAAATTCACTCATTTCGTCCGCCCATTTGTCCAGCCTACCCGAACATTTGGGTAAGTTAAGGATATTCCGTAGGGGAAAGGTGGTCACCACATCTATCGGGTCATACTGGAAATAAGTCCTTAGCTTCCGAGCGGCGACTACGAGGGCTAAGGCTAACTTCTCCAAATGTGGGTAGCGCGTTTCTGCCCCCGTTAAAATTCTACTAATATAATAAATTGGAGATTGCGTACGTTTGTCCTCACAAACTAAAAAAACGCTTACCTCTACCTCCGAGACCGCTATGTAGATTAACATTCTTTCGCCTTCCTCCAGCTTCAATAATAACGGAGGACTTGAAAAGTACCATTTCAAATCCCTCAAAGCCTGTTGTTCCAATGTCCATTTGAAGTTGTTCTTCTTCTTGAGTAGCGAAAAGAAATGATGGCATTTCTCTAAAGACCATGAAATGAACCTACTCAAAGCTGTTAATCTCCCTGTGAGCCTTTGAACTTCTTTTATGCTTAATAGCTGGTCCGGGAAGCCTTAGATGGATTTGCTTTTATCGGGGTTAACCTCAACCCGCCTTTGTGATACCAAGAATCATAGGAAGTTGCCGGCACAGACCCTGGACGCACAATTTCGGGGTTAAGCTTCATGTTATGCTTCCTTGGGATGTCAAAATGTTCTTGAAAGTGCTTAAGATTTATCTTCGGAGGCTCCCAAACATCGAGCCCACGAGCCTTGGAAAGATTTCCTGTACAATTAGCCTCCTTTGAAAATATACCGCGCTCTTTAGCGCGCAGTGCCCGAGATGCCTTGGGATCGTCAGGCAACTTTTCTTGCTCGAGGTAATCAATGATCTCATTCCTCCAATCCCATATCAAATTAATCGTGTTTACCTCGTAATCGTTATCTACATTCAAAACTGAGTGCATAAGTTGTACGATCGTACTGGAGTCCGATCCCTTCATTTCCATTGATGAGCTAAGGTTAGCTGATGCATCGACTTCTGTATTTTCTTCCCTCAGGATATGCATAATTGACCACTCCCGAAACCGAACAAGTAGAGCCCGAACATTCGCTACGTATTTTTGCATGCGGTCCTCTTTGGATTCGAATATCCCGTAGACCTGATTTACCACAAGCTAGGAATCGCATTTGATTTCTATGACCTTGGAATCTAGTCCCAGGCCAATTCGGGTCCTGCAATCAAAGCTTCATACTCCGCTTAATTGTTAGTTATAGAAACCGTTCTTGTGGCCTGCCTTAGGGTTTCTCCCGAAGGCGTGGTTAATACTTTGTCAATCCTGGATCTTTTACGTTGGAAGCTCGGTCCTTAATTAGGGTCCAAACTCTTGATGTTGATTCTGACACCATCCCTGCTTCTTTGGTAGCCAGAGGTAACAATCCCATATTGAAATCAGCCACAAAGTCTGCCAAAACTTGTGACTTAATCGTAGTCCTAGGTTTTTATTATATGTGAATTTCACTAATTTTGACTGCCCATTTGTCCAGCCTACCCGAAAGTTTGGGTTTGTGAAGGATATTCCGCAGGGTAAAGGTGGTCACCATAGCTATCGGGTGACATTGTAAATAAGGCCTTAGCTTCCGAGCAGCCACTACGAGGGTTAACGCCATCTTCTCAAAATGTGGTTGGCGAGTTTCTACTCCCGTTAAAATTCTACTAACGTGATAAATTGGAAATTGCGTAACTTCGTCACAGACTAAAAGGGCACTTACCACTAAGTGGATTAATAATTTTTCACCTTCCTCCAGCTTCGATAATAATGGAGGACTTGACAAGTAACTTTTCAACTCCCTCAAAGCCTGTTGACGTTCCGGGGTCCATATGAAGTTCTTCTTCTTCTTGAGTAATGAAAAGAAATGATGGCATATATCTGAATACCGAAAAATGAACCTGCTCAAAGTGGACAATCTCCCCGTGAGCCTTTAAACCTCTTTTACGCTTGATAGCTGCTATGAGATGTATTTGATGTCTTTGATTTTATCGGGGTTAACCTCAATCCCCCTTTGTGATAACATGAATCCCAGGAACTTGCCGGAACTGACCCCGAAGGCACACTTTCGGGGTTAAGCTTCATGTTATGCTTCATTAGGATGTCAAAAGTTTCTTGCAAGTGTTTAAGATGATCTCTTGCGTACAAAGACTTAACAAGAATATCGTCTATATAGACTTCCATGGTTTTCCTTATTTGTACTTTAAACATATTGTTTACGAGCCACTGGTAAGTGGCTCTTGCATTCTTTAGCCCGAATGGCATCACATTGTATCAATATATGCTGAAATTCGGTATGAACAGAGTTTTTTCTTGATCCTCCGGGTTCATCTTAATTTGTTAGTCCCCGGAATAAGCATAGAGGAAACTTATTAACTCGTTCCCGGATGTTGCATCAATCATTTGATTAATGTTTGGCAATGGGAACGAGTCCGTTGGGCATGCCTTATTCAAGTCCTTATAGTCTATGCACATGTGAATTTATTATTCTTCTTTGAAACTACTACTATGTTAGCTAGCCAGTATGGATACTCTACCTCTCGGATTGAACCGATATCAAGTAGGCGAGTTACCTCTTCTTCGACGAATTTGTTTCTGGCCTCGGTAATAGGACATTTCCTCTGTTTTACCGGAGGAATGTTGGGATCCACTCTTAGCTTGTGTACAACCACTCCCGGTAGGATATCTGTCATATCCGCATGCGACTGCGCAAAAAAATATAGACATTAAATTTAAGAAGTTTTATAAATTCAGACCTTAGTTCGGGGTGCATTCCTACCTCAAGTGGAAATTCCATTATAAGAACTTCTTGAATAATGCGACTTGCTCAAGCTCTTCTGCTGTGGATTTTGTTACGTCCGTCTCTTCTGGTACTTGGAAATACCTTGGCACTTGATAAGATTTCGGTGCCACTTTCCTCTAGTTGACCTCTCTTGGCTTGGGAGCAAGTGCCGGTTCTTATAATTGTTATGCCACATTCTTTTTCCATTTGCTATTGGAGACCGAAATTGCATTCACCTCCCTTATTGCTGGTTGTTCACTTCTTATTTGTTTAATTCCCTCAGGAGAATATCAACAACTGGTGATATGTCAATGGCACAACTTTCATCTCGTGAAACCATAGTCTTCCCAGGATAATTTTTCAGCCCATATCACCGTCCACCACCTCGAAAAGGGTCGCCTTCATCACCCCTTTAGCCTTCTTAGGCAGTATGATCTCTCCTCGGGATGTCACGGTTTCTAGGTTGAACCCAACAAGGAGTTTTGTGGCCGTAATGATGCTTCCGCTAAGTTTGGCTTTGTATAATACCCTCCATTGTATAATATTGGCCGAACTCTCTAGATCCTTTAGAAACAATTTGATTTTAAAATCTAATACATTTAAAGAAATTACCCATGCGTCGTTGTGCGGTAACAACAATCCATCTGCGTCTTCCCTAGTTAAAGTGATATCGTCTTCAGTGACTTCTCAAAGTCTCTTACTATGTGTCTCAAAGTCTCTTACTATGTGTTACAGATACCTTTGTCTTTTTGCTACCAAGAAGGTAACCCCGTGAATCTCGTTCCCCCCCCCCCCCCCCCCCCCCTAAATCATGTCGATCGTATGGTGCGGGGGATCTTCTCCTGATTTTGAGGGCTATGTGTTGTCACGATTGCGATCGTAATTGTTTTGTCATTTAAGAATTCCCTTAGATGGCCATTTTTTCGAAGTTTTGCAACCTATTCGTGCATATGTCGGCAGTCCCCAGTCCGTTGATCGTCCGTCCCACTATATTCGCACCAAAAATTAAGATCCCTCTGGTTAGGATCGGATCTCACCGGCTTCGGGAACTTGGGAACAATGCTTCTTTAATGTTACTCATAGCCGATACAACTCTAATACACTAACGTTGAAGTTGTATTCTGAAAGTCTGGGGTAGGAAGGATCTCGAGAACCTGGATTTCCTTGTCCTGTAATGACATGTTGTTCCGACTGTGATCAATTCTTGTAATGGTAACGAACTTGTGTACCGACCATAAGCCTCTGCCGCGTCCTTCAGCCCATTCATAGGGCAAAACCAGGATCCTCGAAGACCGTTTATCTGTGTCGAAATCGTCTTTTGATTTCTCTTTATTCTTCTCCCGACCTTTAACCGATGTCGGGAAGAAAAGCTGATCATCCTCAATCTTTATCTTTGACGCGTATTGGTTGTGAACATCTGCCCAAGTTGTCGCTCAAAACTCGAGCAAGCTTTCTGTCAAATTCCAGGAAGCATCAGAACATCTCGGATTCAAACCCTTGGTGAATGCTTCAGCCTCTCATTCATACGGAACGGCCAGGAGCAATATCCTTTCCTTTTGGAACTAGGTTACAAATTCCCGCAACAACTGTGACTCTCCTTGTGCAATCCTGAATATATCGGCCTTTCGGTCCTGCACCTTTCTGTCCCCAGTATGGGCCTTATTTAAAGAATCTGTGAGCATCTCAAAGGAGTCTATGGAATGCTTAGGCAAAAGCGAATAACACGTCAAGGCTCCCTTCATGAGGGCTTCTCCGAATTTCTTTAGAAAAACTGATTCGATCTCAAAGGTAGCTAAATCGTTTCCATTAACCTTTGTTGTATAGGTGGTGATATGCTCTTGAGGATATGAAGTCCCAACATATTTTGGCACGTCAGGCATTTTGAATCGCCTCGGGATCAATTCGGCTAATGTGCTTGGTTTGTACAAAAATTGAGTGTACTTCTTTAATTCCGGCCCATTCAACACTGCTGGTGCGCTTGGAGTTTGATCCAT
The DNA here is from genome assembly GCA_005239495.1 of Nicotiana undulata. Taxonomy (NCBI): domain Eukaryota; kingdom Viridiplantae; phylum Streptophyta; class Magnoliopsida; order Solanales; family Solanaceae; genus Nicotiana; species Nicotiana undulata. Next base: position 16,415 of record MDKH01072002.1, on the reverse strand, counting down.
GCGGGCGTTTACTTCCTCATAAACCATATGAGTTCACTTTTGAAGGGATCGCTTTTGTTTTTATGACCAGATCCGCCCCCCGACCCCATCAAATCCGACCTCTCCCCTCGAGGTGTTGTTGTCGACTCTTTGCTTAGTTTGATTTTTGGGAGAACCGAGAGGAACTGGACCTCGTCCATTCGCGTTATTGGAAGCAACCGATAATGCCTACTTCATCTTGGTCATAACCTTATCCTGTCGTGTGAGATGGCCTCAAATGGCCCCTTGTTGCTTCTGTAGGACCCTTACCGCTTTGAAGACATGCTTCTCTTCAGCATCATCAGGAGTCGCTTCTTGAACATGTCACGGGTATCGCCTGCCGTAGACCGGCGTAGCCTCGTTCCCCTCACTGCGGGTATCACTGATTGAATCCTCTGCTGAGGCTGATTTCCTTGGGCCTCAAGGTTGTGTGTGTTGCTAACACCATTATCTGCCATTTTCTATTATTTTTTTCCTAAGAACAAATAATCAAACATGATAGTAAAAGAGGCAACGACCAACCCATAAAACGGTACAACTGAATTTCATACGTGGATTATAGACAAGTGAATTAATTCGATCCTGAAATAATAGATTAATTAGATAAAAATATAATACTTAGCCTTGAGATGGAGGTAAAATAGCATAAATAGTAATTTCGGGAGTAGGGTTTCCGGGCACAACAACAATGATATAAAAAAACAAGAAGATAAAGTTATTTTAAGCTTTGAATATACTGTAGCGTATGTTTGCCAGAAAATTTGTGTTCCTTACAATGATAATAGAGCTCAGTATTTATATCTGCACCTAGGGAACAAGGTCCTTGGATCAAGCCCCTCTTTAATATTAATTATAAGGGCCATTGAAGAATGTGTAATAGGAGGCAGTGAATGACATATTTCTTGTAACGGGAAGTGTACTTAATGTTGTAGAATATTCCTCATTAAATGCTACCGGGTGGCATGCATTTATTTCATCTTTCTAAGTATCGTTCTCTCCGGTAGCAGACGAGATCGTTAGCTTCGATTTCAGCTATTTTTTGTCTTCGGCTCCACATGTCACTTCCTCATGCGATCATTTAATATAAACATATTTTAGCCCATACACTTTCCCTCATAATGATGCCCTCCTTATTATTTTACGCATTTTAGTTACCAATGTAAAACACATCATGGTGGATAATGGAAGTGGAGCATGCATTATCCATCCCTGAATCCTCACCCAAATGAAACTCGAGGATAAGATAGTGTCGCTCTTACACTCACCGTCTTGGCTAGCGGCACAACTGTGGAAACGACATTCCACATCATGGACCAGTAAACAACGTACAAAGCCATCGTGGGACAACCACAGATACATCCTATGAGAACCACCCCCTACAGCCTATACCAAGTAATTAAATTCCCAACCATACGCGAAGAAAATTACATATCCCGGGAATGCTACCGCATTGCCTTAGACAACACGACAACCCAACTAAAAAGACAAGGAGAAAAAGGCATAGTGATCAACAAGGTCGAGGTCGACACAAGGAGAGACCAGAGACGTCATCACGGATCTCGAGCTAGTCGAGGCCACCGATTCGACCATAGAGGACCTCAACTCCGTTTAATTGGACCTCAATGACCGTATCAAAAAGGCCTATATCGCTTCAAACTCCGGGAACTAGGTAAATTCAGTCAGTTCTTAATAACTAATGCCATGAAGATATGCCGTGCATCCCAAGGGAAATCGCCACACACAAATTAAACATCGACCCCTTCTACCCCCAAGTAAGACAAGTCAGGCATAAATTCAACTCTGCCATCAATGATGCAGTCCTCGACGAGGTGGAAAAGCTATTAGAGAACGACTCTATCAGGAAGTCGAAGTACTATAAGTGGATCGCCAGCGTAGTGATGGTAAAAAAGAAAAATGGGAAATGGCGGATGTGTGTGGATTTCACAGATTTGAACAAAGCATGTCCGAAGGATTTGTTCCCGTTACCCCATATCGACCAACTCATCGACGCAACAGATGGGCACAACTATTAAGTTTTTTGGGAAGAAGACTAGGATAAGACTATGTTCATCACCTACCAAGGGACATATTGTTACAGGGTTATGCCGTTTGGGTTGAAGAACGTGGGGGCTATATATCAAATATTGGTGACAAAGATGTTCGAAGACCAGCTCGGTAAGACCATGGAGGTGTATATAAATGACATGTTGGTTAGGTTCGAAGAGGCAGAGGATCACACCGATAATTTAAGGAAGCTTTCGACATACTAAGACGGTACTTAATGAAACTAAACCCGGAGAAATGTGCGTTTGGCGTAGCCTCGAGAAAGTTCTTGGGTTTTTTGGTAACGTAGCAGGGGATCGAGGTCAACATAGATCAAATAAAATATATCGAGGGGATACCAGAACACTTAATTACCAAAAAGAAAGTCCAAAGGTTGACTGGTCTAATTGCCTCCCTATCGAGATTCATCTTGCGACTGTCGGATAGATGTTCAATCTCCTATCTATTACATCGGCAAAGCACTCGTCGACGCCGAGATGAGATACTCGCAACTCAAAATAATTGTCTTTGGCACTCTTCGTAGCTTCACGAAAGCTTAGACCCTATTTCCAGTTCCACCCCATCTCGACCGTTACAACCTTTCCCCTAAGGAGCATTTTGTATAAGCTTGAGCTATCAGGGAGGCTGGCCAAGTGGGACATCGAGCTAAGCAAGCATGATATCATATACAAGCCGCGAACAACGATAAAGTCACAGGTGCTCGCCGACTTCAATGCAAAAATAATGCCTGAAGTCTAAAGGGAAGCCGTCCAAGCTTCCCTCATAACACAAAACCTCTAGGTCATATACATCGATGGCGCATCGAAGGCATCAGGGTCCGAACTGGGACTCGTACTTGAGGTCCCTACATGCGAAGTAATTTTTCAGTCCATAAGGTGCCCGAATATGACTAACAATGAGGCTGAGTATGAGGCCGTAATTAAAGGGTTTAGACTAGCACTCTAGTATGGGGCGAAGCGGTTGAAACTCCACTATGATTCCCAGCTTGTAATCAACCAAGTCACATGGACTTTCCAAATCAAGGAACAAAGGTTGCAAAAATACTAGACCTAGATCTGCAAGCTACTGCCCGAGTTCGACGAATGCCATCTCGACCAAATCTTACGAGCACAGAATGTCGAAGCGGACGGTCTCGCAAAATTCGCTGCAGCTACCAAAAGCATCACGACCGGGGATAAAAGCGTAGTACACCTCCTCAACTCATCAGTAGTCCAAATTGAGGTATGAACCATAAAATTAACTTGGGATTGGCGCAATCGCATTATCTCCTATTTGTAGGACGGCACACTCCAGACGATAAGAAAGAAGCCAAAAAACTAAGAATGCAAGTGGCCAGATACAATCTCCTTCATAGCGACTTGTACAAGAGGACTTACGGCGGCCCTCTAGCAAAATGCTTGTGCCCGAACCAAACCCAACACGTCCTTGAAGAAGTCCATGAAGGCCATTGTGGTTCTCCTCCGGCAATCGAGCTCTGGTTAGTACGGGCGGGATACTATTGGCTCACCATGAAAAATGACGTCACAGACTTCATGAGGAAATGCGAATAGTGCCAAAATTAAGCTCCGGTGATTCACCAAGTAGGCGAACTCCTCCACTCAGTCACCTCCCCCTGGTCGTTCATCAAATGAGGAATTGACATCGTGGGCCCCCTCTCAGCATGGCGAGGTAATGTATTATTCCTTTTGGTTTTAACTAACTATTTCTCTAAATGGGTGGAAGTAGGAGCATTCGCCCAAATACGTGAATAAAAGATATTCACCTTTATATGGAGAAACATCATCTGCCGATTCGGCCTACCGAGGGAAATCAGTTGTGACAACGGACACCGGTTCACAGGAAAGAAAACCACAGAATTCTTAAAGAAATGGGATATCAAGAGGATACCCTCAACCCTATATCACCGAGCGGGTAGCGCGCAAGCAGAGTCCTCCAACAAGTTCATACTAAACATCATGAAGAAAAATCTCGAGAATGCCAAAGGACTGTGGCCGAAAATACTACTAGAAGTATTATGGGCCTACTGAACAACTCCAAAGATAAGCATAGGAGAAACACCTTCTCTTTGGTCTAGGGGACCGAGGATGTAATACTGGTCAAAGACCGAGAACCCAGCCTAAGGTACTCCCATGAAAGTGGTATGAGTAATAATGAGAGAAGAAGGCCTGAAATCAATGAGATTTGCGAACGAAGAGATATGGCGTACATAAGAATTCCCAAAAACAACAAGCAGAACACTATTACAACAGGAAAGCAAAGGTCCAACCACTTAAATTGAAGGACTACGTGCTGAAAGCCAAAATTCAAGCGAGCAGAGACCCCCGGGAAGGCAAGCTGGGAACAAACTAGGATGGTCCGTAAAAAATCAAAGCCAAAGAAAATAAGGGTTCATTTAAGCTAGAGACGATGGAAGGAAAACAACTACGAAACAACTGGAACATCAGCCACCTCAAATATTTTGACTTCTAAGAGAAAATGTGTTTCCCAAGTCGTACTCTTTTTTCCTCACTTGAGTTTTGTCCCTTTTGGATTTTCTCAAGGAGGTTTTTAACGAGGCGGCAAAGGTAACACTTCGAATTGAAGTACACAAAGGAGGGATTGATTTAACCTTTTGGTTGCTCGAATCCTTGATACTATCCAAGCCAAACACTGAAGGGACTAGGTAGACTGGGACATGAATGCCATCCAATACCAAAACGTGTAGCGCTTTCTTAGTATGTAATCAAAGAAACAATGTCGAGGTAGTAAGAAACTTACATTTATCAGGACACCTTTTTGTTGTTAAGGTTATGATTCAACCACACTCAAACTACATCTACTGGTCCTCAACTTAACAAAAGGTCATGTTCGACTAGGCTCATACAAACACCTACCGGGCCTCAACCGTGATTTAATGAATGATCCTGTTCGACTAGGCTCGAACAAACACCTACCAGCCCTCGGTCGAGATTTAACGAAAGGTTATGTTCAACCTCGCTCAAACAAACACCCATCGGACCCGACCACATCTCCACAAAAAAATGCACGCGACCTATGATATTCGACTCCAAGAGCACGGCCAGCTAAAAGACAACAACAATAAGAAGGAAAAAAAGCGAAACGAGTAAACAACAGAAGCATAAAACATACAAGTACAGAAAATAAACCACAGAAATGGAAGAAGATGCAAGGAACCACTTTAATACTTTATACATAAACTGTTTACAAAGGCTCTTGAAGTTGCCGACAAAAATACACCAAAAAAGTCAAAAAGAAAACTATTGGTCGTCGTCATCATGACCTTTAGTGCCCCTCGGTCTTCAACGGCGTCACCATCATGACCACCAATACCCTCAACATCTCGATCCCCTTCGCCATCACCACCTTTTCCCTAAGGATAAGCGGTATTATACCAGGAGTTCTCCTCAAGCCGATCTACATCCTCGTCCTCATCCTCCTCATCGGCCTCAGGCTTAGCGGGATCAGTTCCACAAGCGACTCGAGCTTCACGAGCATCTTCATGGGTAGCCTCAGAAACAGACCCCGCCGCCTGCAAATCTCGAAATACATCTTACTAGTCCTAGGCATGAATCCATTCTTCATATAACTCCTAAGGTACATTGGGTAAATTTGAAATATGAAATGAGGACAGCTGTACAAGTAATTGATCCTTCTCGGCCTCCAAAGCAGCTGCTCGATCATGAGGAATGGAGTTATCTTTCTCCAGCTCTCCTATCCACTCCACTCCTCGAGTCGATCTTCCTTAGCTCTCGCCATTGAATGATTTTTCTCCCGCTCGGCTCGGAGAGTCCTATTCGCCAACTTAAGCATCTGCATCTTCCTCTAAGCATCCAAAGGAGAGGACTCCGCCTTTTCGAGCTCATTTTTCTTCTCGACAATCTCATTATTGAGGGCCTCCAGCTGAAGTCAGAACTCTTCTAACTACCCTTGCAAACTGATCACTTGAGCTTGAAGGTCACAATGTTGGGACTCCATGCCCTACTGACCTCTAGCTTCTCTTCCCTACTCCTCAACATTCCCTCGAGGATCCTACACTTCTCGTTGGACCGCACCAACTCATCATCCTTCTCTCTCAACTCGTCCCGAAGGGCCTGCATGTCTCCACCCTCACAAAACCGCATGAGGAGATCTCGATACTTTCCACGATACTCATAGTACTTATCCTTCAATTTTACAAAGATGTCTTTACGCCTATTCTCCTTTGGGAGCTCTCGATCTAAAAGACCACAGTCTGCAATCATAAAAAGGAAAGAGAAGAAATAAGTCTAAACCAAGGACTACCTCCTCGCTTTTCACCAACAGGTCACGATCCGTGAGGATCACGATAGTCCTCGTAGACCCCTTCAAGCTTACCTCAAGATGGGTAAGCCCCTCTTACAGCATCCTTAGTTGTCCGTATCAATGTCGAAACCCGATTGATCACCGTCCTCAGCGATGAATTTTCCCATCTCATTCGCCGACAAGGAGGTATCTGCAACTGTTCGAGAGGTCGACGCCTCCTCTCGCCAGAAAGTGTCAAGAACATCAACAGGCGTCCCTTTAGTATCCATCATCGTAAAAGGAAGAGACATATCTACATCAGCTCCCACCGACCTTGGAGCCTCAAAACTCGGCTCGATATCATCCCCTACTATAGTAGTCGCCGTCTCACACAGCCAAAAGTCCCTTTTCACCACATCAACAATCGAAGTGACTCCTTCATCGGCATCCACAGACCTCTTTTTTCAAGGTTTGAGATCTCCATCACTAGGCAAAGGCTCATCTTCCTCGTCAATGAGAGAATAAAAAGGAGGATCCTAAGTCTCCATGGACAAAGTAGAAACAGATTCAGACGCGGAAGTAGGAGAAGTTGCGAGAAAGATAGGATCAGCCGCAGTCAAAACAAGAGCAAACACTGAGGGCTTAGTAGCCTTCCTCTTTCAGAACAAGGGAACGTGAGATCTCGGCCTCCTTATAGACCCCCTGGAAAAAGCTAAGGGATTACAGGAAAAGGGAAAATGAGCAAAGAAATCAAGATGCTGATGGTAAAAAGAAAGCTACCAGTCAAAGGGAGAGCAGGCCCGAATTTCTTGAAAAATTTTGTCCATTCACGAATCTCTACGATGTGAGGGAGGAGCCGCTCGACTAAGTAAAAAATATGAGCGTCCAAAGGAGGAGGCGAGGTCTTGGATGAAAAAAATGAAGATGATAAGTCAAAATTCAGGACCGAAAAATAGGAAGAAACCAAGAGTACTTACGAGTATAGTTCCAAGCCTCATGAAAGCCGCCGACATCGGCCACAACGTCCTCGGTTATAAGGAAAAATAATTTAAATCAGAATTGACAACTGGCCTTCTCATCCATCTTCACCGCCAAGCATTTGTCCCCACAATGGCGAAGGTTCAGCACCATTCCTCTATAAAAGCTAGGAGCGAGTAGATGAATTAAATTTTGCAGTGTCAGTTCGACCTCGTCCAACTCAACACACTTAGTGAGAATCTTTATAGTTTTATAAACGTACGGCACGAGCTGAGCAGGACAAACACCGCAGTGACAAAAATACTCTTCCACCAACAAAAAGAGGGGAAAAGAATAGCCGATTTGGAAAAGGTAGGCGTAGAGGGCGCAATACCAGGACGGTGGACCTGTACCGTATCCCACTTGGCCGGGATCAACTCGATATGAGTAGGATGACCGAATTTGGCCTTAAGCTCCGATAATTCTTTCACCGTCATCAGTAACCGAAAAGCTCCAGGTGCGGCCTCTAGTGATTTGGTTAAACTGGATATGAAATCAGGGTTGCGTGGAATTATCTCCTCCACCGATCAGAGGGCTTCATCCTCAACGGTGATGGGAATGCACTCTTCATGGAAGGGAAACACCACTTCCAAGGGAGCAACACGACTCCCATCACCAACCTCAGAAGGTACGTTAGTCATTATTCAATGTAAGGAAGTAGAGTAACAAACAAGAGGGAATGAAGAACAATGTAAGTCATAGGAACAACGAAGAGAAATTCGGAGAAGAAGAAAGAATGAGGTAGGTATGGGATTTCGAAGCGTCAAAAGATTTAAACTCCAAAATCTTGTTCAAAGACCTCTATTTATAAAGGCCATGGCACCGAAATCGAAAATAGCTCATCATGATTGGCACCGGAACCGAAATGGGAGGTCTTATCAAAGGTCACAGTGAAACAAAGTGACACATGAGGAATATGTATCATAATGATGCATGACATCATGACGTTATCCTAACTCGTGGACAACATAACTCTAGCAAATCACCCGAGAAATTCGAAGCATTTGAAATGTGTGGCCCACAAGAGGACCAATGTTGCCTGCTCGTGGAAACAACCACGACCTGCGTAGTCTGCTTGATTAACTCAATCACCAACAACATGATCCGCCCAACGAACCCGTCCGCAAAGCCGGCCTCAATAAGTGAAGGGACTAACTTTATGGGTCAAAATCTATCTTTAGATTACTTGAGTCAGAATAGTATTAGTGGAACGTGTTGATACCCAATATTTCCCTCATCTATTTCAAATATACATATATACTATCAAAATAGTGCATGAGCATCATCAAGTATTTTTCTTAATTTTTCCATAATTTTTAAAGATTTTTAAATCAATTTATTCCCATATTTTACTAAATAAATAATCATTAATTGTATTACAAATTTTATGATGATCTTATCATCAAAATTCATCTTTTATATCCATATTAAGCTTTAAATATTTTTGATGCATTTATTATAATTACATTTGCATTTTAGGCTAAAATTGCATATTTTGCAATAATAGCCCTTATATACTTATGATTACTTTATTTATGAAAAAAATAACTTTTTATATTTTATAATGCTGAATAATTTTTTTATAAGCATTTTCATGCAAAACTGATATATTTGTTATTTATTTATTATTTTATAAATTATTATTTATTAAAATTGGGTATTTAAAATCTGGGCCTAATTTCATAACTAATTTCGGACCTAAACTACCAACCCCTAGCCCAATTAACTAAAACACCTACCCAAACCCTTGGCCCAACCTTTAAGCCCAATCCAAAAACCCATTAATTCCTAACCCAGTCCAGAACTCGACCTAATCCCGACCGTTGATCAAATGATCAACGGCTCACAATACTCCCCCAACTTCTCCTTATATCCCCACCCCTAACCCTAGAGACCATTTTGGTCAGCCAACTGCCTTTATACTCTCTCAAACATTCTCCTTTTCTCTGCAAACCCTATTCGTCGTAACCTTAATCCTCTCCGATTCCGGCTCAAACATAGAATCAATCCATGATTTACTTACCTATTTTTTAATATTCTGTCATTAGACGCATGTTGTTGGCATCACTTAGTTCTTTCCCTATTTTTGGCAAGAACTACCTCTCAATAACGGGTAGATTCACTTTGATTCTATGAAGATCTGGACGATCTTCCGTCTCTATACATGCTACATTAAACGATCCTTGTATCTTTGGTCCGATTCAAGGCATCAGTCTCAACTAGGGTTTGAGATCTTCCCTTATTCTTTACTGATTTCTGATTGATACTCTTCCCTTTCTTGTTTTTGATAGATATTTTCCTTATATCTGTTTAATCTACCGTGTTTCCTTTATTTTTACTTTATTTTGCCCCAAATCTGATTTAATCGATATTTTCCTTATTCTGTATTGTATCCCCTTATTTTAAGTGTTACTTGCATGATTATATTCTCTCATTCTTTGTTAATTTATTGAACTCCTTGTTTATATATTAGTTGCCCTAAAAAAATCGATTCTAATATATTATGTGTTTTACCGTGTTTCCGGTTTTATGTATGAACCATGCTACTATATAAAACCCTCTCATTTCCCCTTTAGGACGGACTCAAATCACCGTACTCTTACTAAAACATAGGGTTTTGGCTATGCATTCTCTTTGCTATCTTGTTTTACTTTTGGTTTTGGCAGGCTGAAAGCCAAGGCCAAATATTCTGGGCTCTCGACCTTTGTGATATTATTCTAGTTTTCTTGCCTAACTGGTGAGTGACTATCCCTTTGTCATTTTATTTCTATGCACCTATGACATGTGTTTATCTACCAGCATGTTTAAAGTCCATTCTGAGCATGACTCTGCCAGTTTCATGTTAATGTGATTTCCTTTAGTTCTATAATTGATACAATTAGTTCTGAGACTGTTTAATTTGAATAATATGAATCCTCTTAGGGATTAGCTTAATGTCTTCCAACTCATTTCATATATGTTGTTCTGAACTTGTCCTGAATTTAGCATCTTTAGGATAATACTAGTATGTTCATCAGTTAACCAGTCCTGAATCTTTACAAATTTGTATTGTTATGTCTGGGCAGTATAAAACCCCTTTCTCTGTAATTCATGTGCCCTGATAACTTTTCTTCTTTTGTGTCTTGTATTCCTTTGGATTCCACATGATTACTTGACTTTTTTCCTTAATACCATGTCTAAATGATTTTCCTGTGATTGAACAAAGCTGTCCTAAAATGTTAGCATGTACACTTGGCCTAATTAGGCCTTTTAGATTTTAACTTATTAAAAACTGTGTATTTGAGCATGAACAACTTTGCAAATCTTGATAATTTATCTTCTTAACGCAATTCTGCCTACATATTCTGTGTTTTAAACTCTGTTATGATGGTTTTTCTAAAATCAAACATGTTTTTAAAATATGTCCTTTACCATTGTCTCCTTTTATGTGTTTCTACCTTAAACTCCTATTCTTAGGTCCTTTAAGTTCTATCCTTAACCTACGTTGTGTTAGCACTGTTCGGGGTCCATGTGAGACCCTTGTGAACTCTGACACACTGGGGTTGGGTTTCTAATCTCCTTGAGCTGTTCATGAGCATTTGTTCTCTAGTGTGAGCATTGACCTAGGTCCTTAAAGCCCTTGGGAACTTTGACACACTAAAGATCTGGGTTCTATGTGTGCTATGGGTGACTCATTCACCACTGATTATTCTGTATCTATGAAAATTATCCTTGGAGCTGATATGGGTTGAAGGCCTGGGTTGCCCAAGTGTATTTGGGACTGTTAAAGGCTCTCTATAGTTATTTTACTATGTAATTTATTTATTAACCTGATATGTAATAATTTTGTAATAAATAGTTTCGGGGTATTTAGTAAAAAATTTAATCGGGAAGGGTTTCTTATTTTCATTTGCAAAATTGGGTAGAAATCCTGCCTATAAGGTCTTCATTTGTGCTGCTTCTAAGTTTCATATCATGCTTATTAAAATTGTATAAGTCCTATGTCGTGTTTACATACTAAAAATCCTGCATATAGGAATAATGTTGTGACATGTTAAAAATCATGCCTTTAGGTGTATCAATCTGTCCAATAAACGTGTGTTAGCAATCATGCCTGTAGGACCAATATTTGGCCTAACTGTTTTCTGTCTCAATATGTATAAATTCCGGCTCATATACTGCTTAATGTTAGAAATCATGCCTATAGGATTAAAAAGAAGTTCAATGCTAGGAATCATGCCTATAAGATTAATTATCAGTTCAATGCTAGAAATCATGTCTATAGGATTAAAAATCAGTTTAATGCTAGAAATCATACCTATAGGATAAAAACCATTTTAGTGATAGAAATCATGCCTATAGAATTAAAAATCATTTTAGTGGTAGAAATCATGCTCATAGGAGTTAAATCAGTTCAAATCTAGAAATCATGCCTATAGGGTTATAATCATCAAATCAGACCTATAGGATTCTATTAACTACTTCAAAGTACGATTATCATTGTCAATCACCTAGGTAACATGCCTACATGATTAATAATAATTCTGGACTTATGCTTGTGATTCGTTCTTATTCATTATTGTATGAGACACCCAAATACTGCAATGAGTTAAATCAGTAGGCAAATATACATGTAAGTCCTAACACTCGCATTAAGAAACTGATTCTACATACGACTGTTTGTCTGTTCAACATCACATAGATATCCTACCTATAGGAATCTACAATTAATAAAGCTTGCTAAATCAGTTGCGTGCATTTGCTGTTTACATGTGGAGGTTAACTTGAGCCCATATTTGAAAAGTCCCAACTATTTTTCTTGTCGCATAGTATTTTACAATTTTGAGCAACCTAGGCTTAGTCTAGAACATCCTAAATAGAGGTCCCAATGCCTCCAAGACCTTAGGTAAGGGACGAATAGTGAACGCATAGGACGCGAGTTAGAATCAACTAGAGCGCTTTAGTTCAAAATTCAAAGATAGTAATCGGGTAGCAGGAGATGATAGTCTATGCCTGCTGAATAATATGAGTAACACCCCTGTCTTGGGAGAGTTACGAAGTATTATTTATAGTGCACGAAGTGATCCTATAGGTTAAAACTTTTAGCCCCCATCCCTATTAAATATTTTATTCACTTTCCTCGACTTATTCGCATAATTTAAGTTCGGTCGGGACCCACTGTTGTGGACCTCGATGGGTGCCTAACACCTTCCCCTCAAAGTAATTTGAGCCCTTACCCGATCTTTGGTAATACAAACTGGTATAATCTGGGTTATTTGCTATAGGTTCCATAACACACCTTAATCTGTTAGGTGGCGACTCTAACAACCAATTCCTTTTCCCAACTCTCTCAAAAGGATTTGTCAAAATGTCGAAACCCGATTTTGCGAGAAAAAGGGGCCGCGACAGCATTGTTTAACCAAAGAATTAGATCCCTTGACTAAAGCTATTTTTAGGATGAACACGAGTTTCTGATAATCAAGAAATAATGATAATTACGAATGAGTAATTAAATAAGTAATAAGATGCACAGAAAAGTAAAGTGTATTATGTTCGTAGTTCGGATGTGTCTTACAAGTTAACTTCTATTCCCTTATATAGGGAATTCTTCAGTATAATGTCTACCTCTTGCAATGATAACACATTAATGACTAATATTATATTAATGTAACGTTACAAAGAATAACCGTAACTATTGCGTGAAGGTTGTGTAACGCGTGGATCATTAATTGAAGATCTTTAAATTTTCCCATAGTTCTGTCCGGATTCATTCTGACCGTGTCTCTTCTGTGCCTCAATCAAGTTGCGTTTCCCGTATCTAATTACCTTGTGGGTATATAGTGTCGTGCCTCTTTGCCTAGCACCTCCTTATAGAGTCATGTCCAGTCGTCATGTTTTTCTTGGTCCACGTAACTGACTGAATCATCAAGAATTATCATACGTGTGAAGCTCTTTTTTACCAATACAGATAGTCCCCCCACTTATCATTTATTTATCGATTAAAATATGGTTAGTGGATCGCATTTATGGCGGGCATATTTTGTCGCCGCTTTACTTCGAAACTCTGTTTCTTCTCTAAACATATGTGTAGATTGTCACTTCCATTTAATGCTTTATCCACGTGTCACCTCCGGGTTGGTTCTGCAATTACTCGACGCCTTTTAGGGCTTTTTGCGGCTGCATCAGTCACGATGTGACACCTTCAATTATGACTTTCACATCATTGTTTTTTTCCCATTTTTGAAGGTTGTCTTCGAGTATAAATACCCTTTCTCCTTTCTTTACTTTCACGAAAAACTTTCATTCTTTATTTGTAAAGAACTTTTTCCTCGTCTTTGTAATTGTCTTCTTCGAACCAACCTAAAGGAGTGATAAACATTGATGATTTAGCCCCTTCTTCTGCTCCGACACGGAGCCATAGAGGTGGTAGATTGAGGAGTTAAAGTTCTACTCCTTCAAGAGGTTCTTCCTCTTCCCAAATTACATCCCCTCCTTCTGCTAGGTCTCTTATTTCTCCGAGAGCTAGGGCTTTCAGATCTTCGTCTAGAGGTAGAGAACATCACGAACCTTTACGCGAACCTCGAGTGAATGAAATCATTCCTGCTAAGTTTACCTTTGTTAGGGATAATCAGGTCCTTACAGATCAGTCTTCATCCCTTTATAGTGCTGATAGGTACCTTACCTTTCTCACCGAAGGTTTAATTCCTCTTGTTTGCAAGGACTATTTTTGGGAGTCCGATTTTCTTGTCATCGGTCCAAATGGAAACCAAAGAATAACGTCTTACAAGACGGGATATTCTTTTGTTTATACCTACCCTTTTACCTTAGGGTTTAGACCTCCCTTTGATCCAATTATCATTGAGTTTTGTCATATTTTCGATATTTGCTTGGGACAATTCAGTCCTATTGTATGGCGAGTTGTTGGATGTCTCAGATGTTTATCTACTTTAGCCTCGGTTCCTTTAACCTTCAATCATCTTATTCATCTTTATTCCCCGGCCTTATTTCATCAAGTGATTTTTACTTGGTTGCATGGAGTAAAAAAGTGCCGGTGACCCCTGATGACGATAAGGATAGAGGTTGTTACCTTCGGTACGTTGCTGTGCCTACTGCTGGTTTAGTAGGTGAAAAAAATCTTCCCTTCCCCGAGAAGTGGAATCGTGCACGTGAGTACATTTTAGCTCACATTCCTTATTTTTTACTTTAAGTGTTTTATTAACACCGTAGTTGTTTCTTCTTTTTTCAACAATCATGGGTACTGTCGGGAATGTCTTCGGTATCTGTGGTTGGGTAGAAAAGATGTTGTCGATTGCTCCGTTGGAGGAAAGGTCTTGGAAGTACTTCTCTGGGAAGTACGGTTGGAAAGTGAAAACTCACGGTAAGTGAAGCTTTTGTTTCGGCTTCTTTCCTTGCTCGAGTCTCGTTGTTGTTTTACCCTTTTTCTTTTGACAGGGTTTCCCGCTCGTGGGGCGTCTGCTGCATCCGTTCCCAAATTGTCCCTGGATCAAGCCCAAGATATTATTTCAGGTTCTTCTTCTTCGAAGAGAAAGGTTCGTGGGTCTAGGACCTCGGAAGAAGAAGAGGAAGAGGAAGGCACTTTAGTGCATAGGTCACGTAGGAGGAGGGTGATCTCAAACGATGAGTCTACACCCGTGTCTATGCCTTCTGTGCCTGTAGTCAGACCTTCTATCTCTGAAGATGCTCTTCCCTCTCATGTGCAAGATTCTGTGGATCATTTGTTCCGTGAAGGCTTTGGCCCTACTATTAATGAAGTTCCCTTGGCTGTTTTCCTCCTTCTTTTAGAGAAATCTCTTCATCTGCTCCTGTTATTTCCTCTGCTCCCTTAGCTATTACTGCTCCCGTTGCTACTTTGCATGTGGTTTTTTCGGCTCCTCAGACTTCCGTGCCTGTGGCTTATACATCTCTACCTGCTTTCGTGCCTTCTGTTAGAAAAGTAGGGTCTTCCAACAGGGAGATACGACAGGTACTAACAGAAGTTCCGGCTGATGGGAGTCTTTTTAATAAATCTGGCCAGCCTGACGTGTGGCTCAAACCACTGATAGGCCCGACAGAGAGAGCCAAATTGGATAGCCACAGTTCTCTCACATGGGCTAATGAGATCGTGCATACTTCCTTGAAGGTATAATGCCTTTTCTTGGACTTCATGTTGGTATACACATTTATTGTATCTAATTGTCTTTCTTTTGTAGATCAATCTTATAGGCACAGAGCTTATGAAGAGGATTTTTAGCACGGAGCAAGAAGTAAAAGAGTGGTACGCTGAAGCAGATAATTGAAAGGGGCGGTACAAAAGTCTAAGGCTCGACATGGAGGCCTTAGAAGAAGATAAATTTACCTTAGAGCAGCAGGTGAGAGTCGTGACGGCAGAGCTGGCAGTGGAGAAGGCTTATTCTGATCAAGCGGGCAAAGACAAGAACATCCTTGAGGCTTCATTCACTGAGCAATTGTCTCGTACCTCAGAAAAAGTCAGGATCTTGAAGGCCTTACTGGACAAAAAGGAAGAGTACTCGGGAGAGCTTGTGCAGTTTCTTAGCCAGACCCAGGAGGATCTCCGTATTGCCTTAGATAAAATTCAATTCTTGGAAAGGTCTGTCGAACCTTAAAGGGTGAAAAAAATGCTGTTGAGGCTGAGAGGGATGGGCTGAGAGCTGAAGTTATTATATGGGAGAAGGATTACAAAGCTCTTGAAGACGCGGCAGCTGTCGATGTTAGTTGGGCGTACATGAATTCACGCCTCGACACATTGACTGAAATGAGTCGAGAGGATTTCGACCTTAATGCTGAAATAGCTAAAATCAAGGAAGCCATGGAGAAGGCTCAACAAGGTCAGAATCTCTCTTCACCTGAAGGTGAGGCTCCTGTTGTTCAAGTCTCCCCGTCCCAAGCTACTCCTGCCCCCTCTGGCAGTGAAGAAGTCAACCCCCCTCCTGATGAAGTTCGAGAAGTTGGTTCCTCCTTTTTTTTCTTTGTCCCAATTGGTGGTTACCCCCAGCCCCATCAGGGGTAAATTTGGAACTCTTAAAGTCCCCAACTGACAACTTAGGGGCACCATAATG
>ML279883.1:11221-38483 GCA_005239495.1 Nicotiana undulata | reverse complement strand
GAAAGAGACTTGGTATCCTGATTACGGGTCCTTGAATTGTTTTACAGCCTTAGGATGGTCGGTGGTATGGATGTGCATACTTGTTGCCTTGTGTGGAAAGTCGTGGGAGTGTGACCACGGGAAGATTGTGTAAGCGTGACTTGTAGTCACCTGATTGATTGCAGATTTAGACTAAGTATAAGGAAGTATAATATTGCTTATTTGAGAATATATGCCTTAAAGGCGTTCGATCCAGTTAGTTGCGGATTTTGGGGTGTTTATCCCGGCTATGATGGTTGTTCTTGTGTGTTATGAGAAAAGAAGTGGGTTGTTATGGACCCAGGTAAGTCTACCAGCCTAGTTCGATGCCAACAGAATCGGCTTGAAATGAATGAATGGATTTAAACAAGATTATAGGCTTTAGGCGAGTCAGATTGTTCATTTCGGTGTGGCGCTCCTCAAGGATGGGGTACTAGAATATCAGGTGTTGTTCCGCCTTAGCGAGTTGTGAGACGGCTTGATAATTTCTTATGTGTTGAGATTTCGCGCAATGATGAGGTTACGTGAGCAGGATGGCTCTTGAGATTCAGAATATATATCGCACCCCAGTTGTGCTTGAGTTTGTAGCCTATGACTCTATCAGTCTCCCCAAAATGGTGTTATGCACTTAGCGTGCTGGTGACCGATATTCAGTATCTTGTAAAGTGTGAGCAATTCGGCTCTGTATATATTTCCTTATGTAAATATTATGATGGGATCGGGTGTCACGCCGCCACAGGTATGTTATTTGGATCGGGTTGCGCGCCGCAATAGTATGATGTGGAGAAAGACTCCTATAATTATTTTCTTGTGTGTTACTTCCTATTTTTTGATAAAATTTCATATTTATAGCGTGAGTCGAGTAGTCCTTCCTGATGTTATTGTCCTTATGTGTCGTGTTCGAATTATGGCATATTGGCTTGTGGCGGCATCATGTGTAAAGCTTCTGGCCGTGTTTGGGGTGATCGGTTATCTGAGCGGTTCATACTGGGTGAGACGAGATTTGTAAATGTGGAATCGGCGTGATAAGATTATGCAGGTATATTTCAAGGCAATTGCCATTATTGGTTTGCAATGAGATGATGATCTAAGCTTAGAGAAAATATTTCAACGTGTGGTTAACTCTGCAGATGGTAATGAATTTTCTACACATCTCCTCTGTGGTAGTGGTATCGTCAGCATTACAGCAAGATGTTTGTATATACCTTATAAAGTGCATTGAGAGCATCAGATTCGTAGAATCTTGGCTATTAAGGTTTAGGGAGCGTCATTTGGGTCAAAAGATGGACTATGCAGTGTATGGTGTCAATTCAGCTAAGGTACGCAATTGTGTCCTGGTACCTTGTGTGGTAGTTAATGCGATGTTCATATATTAGGAACAGGCCTGGCAGAGAATTCTCAGTGTTAGAATTGAGTTCGAGATTTGCGGTATGAATAAAAGAGGTTATCTCTCAGATTTCTATCAAGCTCATATGGTCAACCGAGTTGTGGCAACACAGGCAGGTGCACGAGGTGTTGGGCAGTAATTTCAGGTATCTCAAGAGAAGTTCTTGGCACGTTCGAGGACGAACGTCTGTTTAAGTAGGGGAGAATGTAACGACCCAACCGGTCGTTATGAGCTCTAGCGCGTTGTTCAGCAGTTGGAAGTCATGAACAACTTCATTTCGGGTATTATGACTTGTGTGTATGTTCAGAATTGAAATTCAGAGAGTTCGGAGTTAAATTGAAAGGAAAATTCTCATTTCAGGAGCCTTAAGTTTAAGAAATTAAGTAAGACTGGAATTTGAGTAAACGACCTCGGAATGTGGATCTAAAGGTTCCAACAGGTTCGTATGATGATTTCGGACTTGGGCGTATGTCCGGAACGGGTTTTGGATAACCCGTGAGCATTTCGGCGTGTATTGTGGAAGTTAGTATTTTAGAAGAATTTCATAGATTTGGGTTGCAAGGCGTTTCAGTGTTATAGATGTTCGTTTGGGATTCCGAGTATGGGAATAGCTTCGTATGGTAATTCTGGAGTTGGGAGCGCTATCGGAAGTGAATTCGGATGTTTGTAGGTCATTTTGAAGTCATTTGGCTAAAGATAGTAATTTGAAGGTTTTTGAGAAAATCCGACCGGAAGTGGAAATTTTGATACCGGGGTCGGAATGCGATTCCGGAAGTTGGAGCATGTCCGTAATGTCGAATATGACTTGTGTGAAATATTTGAGGTCAATCGGACGTGATTTGATAGGTTTCGGCATCGGTTAAAGTTGGAATTTTCAAAGTTCACAAAGTTGAATTTTAGTGCGATTCGTGATTTTGGCGTTGTTTGGTGTTATTTGAAGCTTCAAAAAAGTTCGTGGGATGTTTTGGGACTGAGTCGTGTGATTGGACGGGGTCTCGGGTGTGTTTCGGGGGTGATTTCGGGCAATTTTTCTCTACTTTGTTGCTGCTGTCATCTGATGTTTCTGGTGTGCTATGCGATCGCATCCCTTGTAGTGCGATCGCGGAGGAGAAAATGGGAGGGGAGATTTTTTGTCTGTGCGATCGCGGCCTCAGTGGTGCGATCGTGGAGAAGGATTTGGAGGGGAGCTGGAAAAAGGTTTGTGCGATCACGGCCTCAATGGTGCGATCGTGCAGAAGGATTTGGAGGGAACTGGAAAAAGGCTTGTGCGATCGCAGACATGCTTGTGCGACCGCATAGAAGAAATGTTCTGCTGCACTGACTCGACTTCGGAGGTTAATATATCACAATCTATAAGGACTTTTGAGATGGTATAGACTGAAAGTTGTAGCCCTTTGTGTCTAGTTTCTAGAAAAGTAAACCATTCATGATTTGGATTTGTGTACAAAGAGATATGGCTGTTACACTACCGGGTGTCCGGGAAGATGAAGAAGAAAGTTGTGTTGCACATGGGCTGACTTTGCTAGATTATATCTAGAAATATATAAGGAATTGGGAGATGACCAACACATGAAAGTTATATATATTGAACTCTAGTTTTTAGATCATTTAACCGTTTGTCATTTGGAGTTGTGTGCAAAAGGTTATGACTATTCTACTGGAGGCTGTCCGGGCAGGCTGGGCAATTATTCTCCGCGATCGCGAAGAGCAAATTTTGGTCTGGAAAATTGTATTCCGCGATCGCGAAGCATTTTCTGCGATCGCACTGAGTAAATATCTTGGCCGAATGTTTAAAAAATGGGATTTTGGCCATTTCATCAATTCCTTCACTTGGTTGGGGCGATTTTGGAGGACTTCAAAGGGTGATTTTCATCAAGCATCAAGAGGTAAGTGATTCCTTCTCATTTCCAAGTTAATTCAAGGTTTATACATGGGATTAAACATGAAAAATGTGTCGAAAAATTAATATTTTGAAGGAAACCTAGAAATTTCGTAAATTGGATTTTAGCCACGAATTGAGCATGAATATTTGAGTAAATTGTATATTTGAACTAGTAAAGCTATGGGTAGAGTATATCTTCGGGAAATTTCGGAATCCGGGCACGTGGGCCCGAGGGAATTTTGGTCAATTCACTGAGCGGAGTTGGGAAATTATATAATCTGAATTTTTAGCAAATATTAGAGTATATTTTCATTGGTTTGTCGTTGTTTGGATAGTTTGGGGGGCGTTGTGCATCCGTTGAAGTCGTCGGAAGGGCTTGGAAGCCGTTTATGGAAATTTCGGAGCGAGGTGAGTCTCCTTTCTAACCTTGTAAGAGGGAATTGTCCACATAGGTGTTCTATATGATTTGTGTAATTTTTTGTGGGGGGCTACGTACGTACCAAGTGACGAGAGTCCGTACGTAGCGTTTATTGTTGTTATGTCCTGGTAGTTAGGCCCCACATCATGCCCTGTGTTCTTCTCGTACGGAATTATATGCTATGAAACCTTATTATGTGTAGTTTTGTTTCTCTGAGATTTATGGAATTTAAATAAAATGAAAGGAATTGTTTTACGAAAAATAAAATGAAAGAAATTCTTTTACGGAAAATAATATGAAAGGGATTGTTTTACGGGAAGTAGTATGAAAGAAATTGTTTATGGAAAGTATTATGAAAAGGAAATAATATTGTGTGTGCATGTGACCGCTTCACAATTTACATTCCGCGAGCGGAGTGCGTTTACCCCTACAGTCCATGTCATCATCTTCCAGGAGTAAGTTCTTTAGGGCTGCCAACACTTCTTCTTCCTCTGACCCCCATATAATATCGGCCTACTGAAAGGTATGCTACAGATGGCGGTATCGGCTGTTCCAATGGGTAATAAGGACCGCGCCATGGTGGTGACCAATTCTTGTACTCTTGCCATGTATACTTGTATCCCAGACCAAAAGTGGTGCCATGGCGCTTCAGTTGTATTGGCTTGGAAATCCCCTGAAGATTCATACCGAGTCCTCTGCCATGCTCATACCCACTCTAGTTCAGTATGTTTGCGATCTTATTGTCCCACCACTTATCTTTGTCTATTGCGTTGACTCGTTCAATATAGTGGTAGGTTTCTCCACCCAGCCTTCTTCTAACTTCAACCACCGGGATGGTTTGGTGACTATAGATAGGATTGCTTCCGTCCCCATGAATGATCACTTCCTGGTGGTTCCATTCAAATTTTTACTGCCTAATGCAATGTCGATGCCACGGCCCCAGCGGCATGTATCCTTGGTCGTCCTAATAACAGGTTGTAGGACACTGATATGTCTATCACCTAAAAATCAACCTCGAACCACGTAGGTCCCATTTCCATACAAAGGCTGGTCTCACCGATGGTGGACCTCTGAGAACCATCAAAAGATTTCACATTGATCGACCATTCTCTTATCTCGTACAATTTCTTGAGCGTTTTCAATGGACAGATGTTGAGGTTGAATCCCCCGTCAATCAGAATCCTAGTGATGAAGTAGTCCTCACATTGCACACTGATGTGCAGTGCTTTGTTATGAATTAACCCTTCAGGTGGCAGCTCGTCTTCGTGGAAGGTGATCTTATGACTTTCCAATACCTGACCCACCATATTGGCCATTTCCCCGCAGGTGATGTTATTTGGCACATATGCTTCATTCTGCACTTTCATCAAAGCATTTTTGTGCGTCTCTAAATTCTGTAGTAATGACAAAATGGATATCTAGGCTGGGGTTTTGTTCAACTGATCAATGACTGAGTATTCTTTGGCCTGCACTTTCCTCTAGAGATCGTCTGGGCCTGTCTTAATTATGGGTGGCCTGTTGGAAGCCTGCTTACTGGATTCTTTCAAATGTTCAGGTGTATAGACCCTGCCGGTCCTTGTCATTCCTTGTGCAGCGGTAGCTTCTTCTATCTTGATTTTGCCTTTCCTTCTTGCCTCAGCTACATAATCCCATGGTATAGTATTGGTCAAAAAGGGTGGCGTGGTTGACATCGCCACAGTGATTGGTGCAGCTACTTTCACTTCGAATGGAACAAGTGCCTTAGAAGGTGGCATAACTTCAACCTCGAACGGCACAGGTGCATCTGCAGCGGTGCCGTTTCAAACTCAAATAGGACTGACGTCGTTACCTCAACATCTACGGATAGATGAATCTGTACTATGATAGGATTGAGAGTGACTGCTGGCTTCTTTGGGTCATCACCTTCTATGATCAACCCATCACAACAAGAGAGCTGATGGTTTCCATATAGTTATAAAAAGCTCAGTGTAGCATGAGTGAACTCAAAGGATTTTAAAACTAGGAGCATTTAGAAGAGATAGAATGCTACCCTGGTAGTAAAGTAAGGGTGTAATTGTGATAAATGATAAGAGGATGACGTTTAGGCCTTTGATTGAGTAATGATTTTGAGAACAAGTATTTCATGAACTGCACGGGATTAGAATACCCCCATAAGATGAATCATATTGGGATGCTATGAAATAGAGTTATTGGAGTATAGCATCGTCCCTAAGTGGATCAGGAAAATCACTTCAGATATTCCCACATGAGACGTGAGCCCTAGTGACGATATATTATATAAGAGCTTTCAAGTTATCAGTGGTAGATTATAGATCAACATTAAGGTGAATCAACAATAGATGGATGAAAGTTACTAATTATGAAATTAGATTAGGCTGTCATTATTAAGATGAACAATAAAAGGAAGCATTAAAGGGCTTACATTTATACATATAGGATAAGCAGTGAGAGAGTAACCTGGAGTTTAGTGGCAGGCCTCGATAATAATGAATCGAAGTAAGAGTTATAGTACAGTATGACCTACCTAGTTGTGGTAAAGCCATAAGCATAGATAACTGAGGCCATGAAACAAGATATAGCAACAGTCATAAGTTCAACATAGTATCAAGCAAAGAATTTTAGTACATCTAAGATGCCTAGAGGGACAACATGTCATAGTACTATGTATGTTCACAAAGTGAAGCCTAGAGATTGGTTAAAAGCTAACGGAAAAAAAAAAAGAGATAGGAGTCGCATTGGCACACATTCAAGGTTAGACTTGTACAGGCTACATGAAAAAAGGTAGAAACAGTTACAATATTGGAAGAATTCTGACAGTAAGTCGTGGTGTGAGAAAAGGCCTAAAAGGGGGGAATGCCCTAGCCTTCAGATTTATTCACATAATAGTTGCCTAGATGTCAAGGATAGTACTAAATTATTCATAAGACCTATAGGTTATGAAACTGATAAGCGCATCAATAAACATTCAAGGAAGAATGTTCCAAATGGGGGAATGATGTTACAGCCCATTATCTCGTATGTGAGAGTACGTCGTAAATCAATTGATGTAAGCTTTGAAATGAGATCATATTTAAAAGTACATAAAGTAATTTAATAATGTTACCTTGGAGGTTACAAATATTTAAGATCATTAATAATGAGTACCAAGAGGGTTGGGAAGCTTAGAAGCTAAACCAATTAAAGAAAACAAGTTTCGTCGAAAGTAGACAAGTTTGGAATGTTATAACATGTAATTTAGGGTGATACTATGGTTTATTACATGATACGAAGGTTATTATATGAGTTATGTTTGTCTTATTATAGTCTTGTGCTACGTTTTGAAGTCAAGCAAGTTGTGGAACAAAAGTTGGCAAAGGTCTTCACAAGTTACATTCATAAATTTGTTTAAACTTAGGTCAAATGTAGCTGAGCTTTTCTGCCAATATACTTGGTATTATGGGATGATATACCTACCAAATGTAATATCTATGAGTCTAGTTTCTAACTCATTAAATCGTTCATTGATACGACATAGGAGTAGAGAGATATTTGCAGTTTCGCGAGACTGCGCAGACATCATAAGTGATAAGCAGGTGGATCACTAAAGCTTTTTGAGCAATACATTTCATGTGTTATATGAAGTCTTATTGGGACATATTATATACCAAATAGATGGTCCTGGAATTTAGTTTCCAATGGTATTAACCGTTCGTTCATACGACATCGGGATAAAAAGATATAAGCGTCGGAAGATGGACCGATCCTAGGGTGCCAAGCTAGCACCTCTTTGACTTTTCCAAAGTTGATATATATAAGTCTTAGGTACGCTTTCTCTTCATTTTTCAGCATAACACGACCATAGAACACCCATAAACATAACGTCAAGCTATCTTCTAGGGTGTCAAAGAAGATTATCATCCAGGGCATGAAATCGAGAAGCGAGAACATCAAAATGATCCCTACGACGTAAGTGTCATTATACCGCCTCTCCTTTTTCTTTGTAGTTAGAGTTTTGGAAGGTACTTCATAGTTAAGAAACGTCTATTATCTGTATTTAAGTGTTTAAATATCAAGGAAGGTTGATAAATGTGTTTCCTAATAGTTAGAACTCACGGGACGGTGATCGGAAGCCGTGAGTTCGAGTTGTTTGACTTGTAGCGGACTGTTTTGTGTTGCTGTTGGGATGCGTGTTTTACTACTGTTTTGTGGAGGTTTGGAGGAGTAAGGGTGTGTATAAACACCATATATATGTAGGTTTGTGGGATGGTCGTTCGTTTTAACATTTCCGGGTCGTTTTACACGACTACGGTGGTCGTCTTATGTATGACGTGATTAGGTTGTGTGTGGACTGTTTTGGGAGGCTCAATATGATTATTATTGATGTTTTTTGGTCTGTTTGGTTATTTATTGACTTGTGTGAAGTCATATATATAGGGGAGTTTCTGTCCGTTTCATCGTAAAATAGGTTGTGGTCGAGACATAATAGTTATGACGCTTAAACAATAACGATAGTGTCGTTTCTCTTATTGTAGATTAAGGAGTTGTGAAATTTGCATAGCTTGAGGTTGGGGAAGTATATACAAGGTATGTGAGGCTATCCCTTTCCTTCTTTTGCAGGACTCCGATTGTACATAATGTAATGAACGAGCTTCCAAAGATACTCTACTCTTAGAAGCTAGGAGTACTTAAATTGTTTTCCTTCTTATGGAACAATTGATGTTGAGGTTGCTTCTCTTATACTTATGTTATCAATGTTGTTGGTACTTCCTGCTTCTTATAAGATTCTTGATGAAGAGTTAATCCAAATAACGTGTACGGAGAATATCGACCTTACGTCACTCCGAAAGGTTAAGAATATGATTCCAATGAGTCCTACATGCATCATATATATATGTAGCTATTTTACTCTATCGAGCCGCGCTATAGTCGGCCGGATATGGTACCTATTGTGCAACCACTGATAAGTTGGGTTTACCGAGCTCCATGTGACCGGGTACGATATGATGATGATGATGCCCACAGAGGCGGATGTTTTAAAGGTTTATGTATATATATGTATGTATCACACATTTCATGTCAGTAGCCCTCAGAGGTACTCAGATGTTACAGGTTGTATATTTTTTATCCCCGTTTACATTATTGTTCTTACTTATGCTTTCCTACCTTACATACTCAGTACTTTATTCGTACAGACGTCCTTTTTATTTGTGAATGTTTCATGTCGTGTTGCAGGTCTTGATAGACAGGTAAACGTAGCTCCCCCACCACAATAGGCTTTCCAGTTCAGCGGTTATAGGCGAGATCCCTTCTTCGGACTTGCCGTGGTCTTGGTATGCATTTTTGTTATAGATATTTTTGTCGGGGCCCTGTTCCGTCTATGTTGCATTACTTATGCTCCTTTAGAGGCTCATAGACAGGTGTCGGCTTATGTATAGTTTGGTATGCCTTGTCGGATGATTTTTGTTGTATAGTCTTTCATGGAAGCGTGGTAGCTCCTAACTTACATGTAGTTTCTTGACAGTCTTGTTATCCCATGTTATGCATGTTCATTCCATTATCTTTCATTGTTTGGTGTTCATAATCCATATCTACCACTTATATTGATCTCGTCGGCCCTTAAAGATAATAAGAAGGTTAGATAAAATGTACGTTGGTGCTCGGCAAGTATGTCTCGGGTGCTAGTCATGATCCTCCAGTTTGGGTCGTGACATTTCTGACAGTCTTCAACCCTCTTGATGATCTTACCTTCCAGCTCGACTATGCCTCGCTCTAAGTATTCCAGATTCTTGTTGGAACGGACAGCCATATCTTTCCATTCTTCAAGCAATCTCTTGTTGGTTTCATGTATCTCCCGGTGCTCACCTTCGCACTCATGAATCCTCTTGCGCAGCGGATTGTACTTGACCTGAGCCTCGGCACTCTCATCTATGATTCTGTGACCTCGGCCGGTCCCTGGCCTGATTAACCCATCCAAGTCATTGTTGTGCCCCCTTTTTCCCCTCTTAAAGCGGAGAGATCGGGTTTATGACATATTGGACAACTCACTTTTGAAGGTTAAAAGGAAGAGTCGCCACCTAACGAATTTTATGGTGCGTTAGGGCACCTAGATTAGTTAACTCATAAGACTAGTTTGTATTACCATATATTGGGTAAGGGCTTGAAGTTATCCCAAGGGGAAGGTATTAGGCACCCCTTAGGATCCACAACTGTGGTTCCTAGCCAAATGGTTTTCGTGAATTCGGACAGTAAGAAAATAACAAATAAGGCTCATATAAGAGGGTATTTCAAAACAAGTATTGAAGTTTATTAGAAAAGTTGAAAGAAATCAAAAGTAAATATTTGAGAAAAAGATGTCCTAGGTTTAAAGTAATATGGATCACATCAATGCAATACCCGATAGGCAGAGCTACACGTGGTATTAGCGCATCGGTCATCACATCTATTCTACCCCTTTCCCACCCCGTGAGGGTATTTCAAACATGTGTTGGTCACGGACTCTATTGCGTACTATTACCCGTCCCATCCTATCCGTCCTGGAGGAGGCTAGGACTACTACTCCTAAAAAGGGGAAGTACTAGGCTGAACCCTTAGGTTTAAAGGACAAAATGCTAAGCGACAGGCAAGAACAGTTAGGACTACAAACAGAGGGGAAACACATAGAGGCAAATTAAGGGCTCAGATATTCCTCCACAAGTTATACGCATAATAATCACGACTAAAACACAAGTAAGGTCTTTAACTTCATAACCTAAAGCATGATGTCTAGGTGAAAATAAAGTAGCGAGGCAAGTTTATTGCAGAGTTTCAAAAGGAGTATTTTTTACCAGTTTTATCCTTCTTATCTATAATTAGTCAAACAATGCACAAAAGTAGTATTCTAATTTTAGCAAGTGTTCATACCTAAGGCTTGCCTAGGCGTGTTAAGACGCTCTAGTCACGCTGTTTAGTCTTCCAGAAAAATAGTGAACGGACAGAATGAGTCTATTTTTTATTTAGCTGAGATAAAGAGGTGAGTATTTAAACAAGTATGAATGTAGGTCCCACGAAGCATGATATCTAAATGCAGGCAGGATGTTGAGTGCAAACCTACGATGTTCTAAATGCAGGAAAACGTTTTTCAGCAATCAACATCTATCTTAGCGATATTTACTTATTACACATCTTTGACTCGGAACAGAACATACAAAGGCGTAATTTTGGTTAAGTTGCAGGACCTAATACATGATTTCTAAATGTTCACAGCAATATGTCTTTAACACATGAGTTTGGCATAGATAATATGAGCATGCTGAAAATGAATGCCTAAGGTAACATGATTTCTAATACAAGTTTTTGATAGTCAATGTAGTTATTTAACCTAAAATAGGATATCTAGGCGATGCGTTTGTGAAGATGCTGAAGTAGTAACATTATAACGTCCTTTACTGTGAACAGGATTTCTATATGAACATGAGTATGGTAGAGATGCTGAAATAAACAGGCCTAAACATGTTCTCTAATGCATGCATGGCAAGTACTCCTAAACATGGTGACTATTGAACACATATAGAAAATAAATCCTATAGCATGGTTTCTACCCGTAATTATACTAAGCATGCATAACCCAACCCATTTCACTATCCAACCTCAGAGTCGTTGTTACAATTAATTATTACAGACCAGCATTGCATAAATTACATAAGTAAATAAGAAAATCTAAGAAGTTACACTATAGGGAGCCTAGCAGTACGCCCAAGTATCCAGATCCAAACATGCCATATGCCATGACCTTTGTAACCCAGGTGTGTCAGAGTTCCTAAGGACCTCAAAGGATCCCAGACAGTGCTCACACCCAAGTTTCCTAGCCGAGAATGAGTAAGTGTAGTGTGGAATACCAGCCTTGTGTGTCAGAGTTCAATGGGTACTCAAATGGTCCCAAGGCAGTGCTCACACGAAGGGGGCTGAACTTAGAGACTAAGAGTAGTGAGATGTGCTTATAGTTTTAAGAGAATTGAGTTGAAAAGGTTTTTCTGAAATTGTTTTTTTTTTCTGAAATTGTTTTGAAAGACAGCTTTAGAGAACAGCACATGAGTCTGTAAAAACCAGTTTGAGGAGGAAAAGAAGCAACTCAGAAAAGCGTACATAGTTCAGGAAGCAAACACAAGCAGGGGAAAGGGGTTGGGGACAGGTAGTGAGAACATAGTGGCATCCAAGTTAACATCAGAAAAGTCCCACAAGACTCAAATAGTTACAGCCATAACAAATATATTCATGCTAAGAGTTTAACAGTATTAGATTGGGGGGGAGTATCACATAGAGACACACATCAGGTTCAGGATCATATAGCAACTAAGTATCATGAATACATGCTTGTAGTGTTAGGAGTCAGGCAGATTCATGATGAAAACATATAAGAGAGCACTGGACATGCTGAAGTAAGAGGAAGAGCAATCACATAGATAAAACAGGTAGGCTAGTTTCATAGGAATCAGGCAGAATCATAGTGAATCATACAAGTAAAGCAATAGACATGTTGGACTAAAGAGAATTCACATGGACAAAGTAAGCATGCCAATTGTATTAAGAATCAGGAGGGGGTAAGGCAGATTCATAATGAAACATATAGTAAAAGTACTAGACATGATGAACTGAAGGAGGAGGGAGATCACATAGATAAGCAGACATGCTAAACATAGAGAGACAAAGTAAACATGCTAATTGCAAGGCAAGCAGTAGAACAACAAGTAGAAGCGTAAGAGACATAGCAGGAATCTTAATACAAATAGAAACATGTTATTTTAGATGTTGTTGGCTTAAACTGAAACCATACCAGTTGAATGAGAGAATGAAAAGCAGCAAAGTAATGAAGAGCAGCAAAGTGAAGAGAGGCAGAGCAGTAGTATAGATGCAACAGGACAATAGGGCAGCAGAGCAATAGCACGGTAGAATCACTCAGTTTTGGCTTGCAGCCAACTGAGTTGCAAGTAACAGCAAGAGAAACAAGAGAGTATATGTGTGTGTGTAAGAGAGAGCCTAGAACAATGTATCTCTTGTTCGTATCTGTGTTTTTTTCTATGCTAAAGAGAGTAAAGTATTTATAATTCTGAAAACGAGTAAAAAAATAAGGTAAGGAGTACTAGTTTAACATAATTATGGAAATAATACTCAATCAGTATCAATTAAAGACCTGGACTCCCTTTAATTAGGGAGTCAAGTTCAAACGGGACAATCAAAGTTAAATAAGGGAAAGGAATCAACCAAAAATAGATTTTACCCCAATAGGAGTGGTAACATCATGTAGCATATAGTAAGGATCAAATACATAACACATAATTAAGGAAAGTATATATTAAAACTGATAGCATATTCTTAGGGCAGAGTATGATTTTAATTCTGAAAAATTAGTCAAGGGAACCTAGAATGTAATGAAAACCACAGGGAATCGAGTATAATCAAGGAACGTATCCCACAAACAAGGAAACAATTCGAAAATCATTACAGAATTCCACTAAACATACACAAAATCATAGGTTCGAGGGGAATATCACAGCTATGCAAAGAGATGCACAGCATCAATAGAGAATCTCATGCGAGATAATTAAGAATAAATCACAAGAATTCAAGGACTCAATTATGGTTAATAGTACTGATTTAGGAGAAAATTAGCACAAATTTATGAGAGCACACGAAATAAAAACTCACAATAGGCAGGAAAGGGAAAATTTAACAAGCAAAACAGGGTATAAAGCAGGTATTCACATAGAGCACGTAATGTTTATGATAGACAACACATATGCATGATAATCGAACATGTAATCAAAGACGAACTCAGAATCCAGGATTAAGACTAAAAAATTAGGGTGTTCAGTAAAGCGATTTAAGATGAAAGACATCTTGAATCAGTCGTTAAATCATAGAAAG
This sequence comes from Nicotiana undulata, assembly GCA_005239495.1. Classification (NCBI taxonomy): domain Eukaryota; kingdom Viridiplantae; phylum Streptophyta; class Magnoliopsida; order Solanales; family Solanaceae; genus Nicotiana; species Nicotiana undulata. Next base: position 24,899 of record ML279883.1, on the reverse strand, counting down.
AAATATAGAATAATACTAAAAATAGAAGCAAAAAATCGTTTTGAAAAGGGTTTATGAAACCCTAGTTTTTTTTTTTAAATTGAAAGATCGTTTAAAGATGGAAATTTTTCAGAGAAAACATAGAAAGAAACTTCGTAATACTGTTGATGTAAAGTAGACCTAGAATAAATCGAAAGACATAGGGTTAGGGTTTCGTGAAACCCAGAGAAGTAGGAAGAACCTCAAAGACGCCGCCGGCTTAAGCCGGAGAAGGTTGTAGTTTCTTACTCAAATGGCCGGGGAAGCCGAAAAGTGGCATGGGACCATGGGAGGCAAGAGAACCGCTCCAAGTTTGTCTGAGGACCCCAGGGCATCACTGGACCGGTGAGAGGTGGGTAGACAACCAGGAGATGATGAAGAACTAAGGCTTCCGGTGTGAACCAGCCGGAGAAGACGGACAGACCCCATCGGAGGGGAGAAGCCAAGGAGGCTTCTAGAGAGATCTAGAGAGTAACAGAGAGAGATAGAGAGAGAGAATGAGTCTTGGAAAAATGAGGGGTCGGTTAGGGGGTAGTTGGGAATTAATTAAGGTAACTTAGATCTGGACCGTTGATCTCATATGATCAACGGTTCAGATCGAGCATGGAGTTGGGCCGGGTAGGAATGGGTTTGGGTTGTGTTGGTTAATGGGTTTTGGGTCAGGTGGGGTTGGGTTAAATGTTGGCTAAAATTTAAATAAAATGGGGCTAAGTGTTAAATACCCTAATTAAATAAGATAATTAATTAGTAAAACAGATAATAATTGTGTAAAAATGAAATTAAAACCAAATAAATGAAATTAAGACAATTAATTACTATAAAACGATCAGTTGTTGCTTTTAAAGTGGTATAAATGTATATTTGTGCTATAATCGCAAAAACTACTGAAATTAACTAAATAATGCCAATATTGGCTAATTTATGAAATAACTAAGTCCTAATGGAATTAAATAGGATATAAATAACATATTGAGTAAGAAAGTGATTTGAGATTGTTTATAACATCATTTATGCATAATTATGAATAATTATGGAACATAAAATATTAAATAAACAAGAAAATAATTTGATAAAAATACGGAAAATCATGGAAAAAATATCAATAACATCAAAGAGTGATTTTGAAAGTAGATATGCAATTTTGAAAATAATTTGAGGAAAAATTGGGTATCAATAATCGTCTTCTAACCATCCTGAGTAGAAAGGTGCGCAGCCTGTGTGATACCTGTCTGGTTCAATTGTGTTTTTTTCCATTATGATCTTGCAATGCCACATATGTTGGGCTTGGCACTTGTAGGGTATATCATCATCTTGGAAGTCAGCTCAGAAATGGCTCATCTTGTCAACCCTTGGGACAATTTGCTTTATGCTTTCTTGTCTCATAACCCGGGGAGGAACGTAAGGATATATCCCTTTCAGCCCGATTAGCACCATGTGTGGTGCATCCCTGGACCTGCGATGAATTCGTCTGTTGGAAACCACTCGAACATCCACTGTATATGTTCCTCAGTTAGATTATCAAAAAACTCTACCCATTCCTTGGCAGTCTCTGGCTGGGCAAACCTATCGGGGATGTATGTCATCCGCTTAGGGTGATGGAATGCAATGTGATCATTCCACTCCCTTCGCGGAAATTCTTGCTGGTACTGACCCTTTTGGAGATGTTCTAAGATCCATAGTTGTAGTAACAAGTTGCAACCCTCGAAGTGTTTAGCTCCCCTTTGAAAATGTTCTAGAGCTCGGTAAATGTCTTCTATGATCATTGGGACAATGCTGAAAATTTTCCCGTCAATTCCCTTCATCAAAGTATTGGTTATCATAGCTAACCTAGTGTGAATCCTTTCCTTCTTTGTTGGAAACACGATTAACCCCAGGAAGAAAATAATGAAGACAAATACCCTACGGTGAATATGTCCCAAAGATGTAATGGCAAATTCGTCATGGTAGGTACGGTATGATTTGTTGTGGTCGTACCTTTCATATAAGTACTCAAAAGGGATGTATGACTTCTTCAGACATTCTAACTCAACATTCTTCTTCAGACCCCTCATTTTCAAAAGACCCTTGGCTCAGGCACCAATAGTCCAGGGGTTTCCCAGACCAACCCAATTAGTTCTCCAATTTCCTTTAGCAACGGTGTCATCTCAATGCCCCCAAAACAAACGACGGCTCTTCCGCTATCCCAGAATAAGGTGGAAGCCTCGATCAACATGTTATTGGGTTGGATGTCTAGGAGAGACGGTAAGCTACCCAAGTATTTCTTGACAAGTTTCTTATCACTAGAGTGAAGATCCTCCCACCCGTTCAAGAGCTTTGGGTGAATATTGTTGACCATGCCGAATATAGGGACTTCGTGCCTCATATTTATGCAAGATAAACATAGTTAGTCCCTTACCCCCACTAGACTTGACTATTTACACATTGCGATTAGCATACAAGCATTTAATTCTCCAAATAAATGCACAGAACGTGACGATGCCTGTTGGGATCATGAAATCACGGTGGACTTTGGACAAGGTTGTCTTAAAGGGTCATTGTGTGGACAACACATTAACCCGACTAGGTTTGACCATGATTCATGTACAATATAACAGATTAAAGTTACTACAGGGTTTTATACTGGTACCCTTGAGTGGACAACTCTAGGGAGAAGGCCCGGAACCGTCGACTGCACCGCTGATCGACTAGTTTTACCGCAAATAAGCCTTTCCGAATTTAGGGGTGATATAAAATAGGAAGGGTGCAACCACTCATCAAGCGTTGCTATAGGATTTGTTTTGGCACGAGTGGAGTTTGATGTTGAGCATGATTATGCAATAAATAAGCAGTTTAAAGGCATGTAGTCATGTATTTGCACGTTGTGAAAGCAGTAAATACAACAGTTGCAATTGAAAAAGAGATTACAAAGGGAAACAAGGAAACATGTTAGTTTTCTTTTGAGAAAGGTCAAATACTTGAAAGGAATAAACAGTAAATTGCACGAAAAGGGGAAAGGGGGAAGGTGCAAATTCACAAAGTAGTTTGAAATGGTAAAAACCTAAAATCCCCAGCATAGTCGCCATGCTGTCGCGCCCCCTTTTTTAACTCCTCCTAGCGGATCGGTCAAGGTTCTTGACATTATTAGGACAACTCGATTCCTTTTGGAAAAGGGGTATGCAAGGAATCGGAGAGTCGCCACCTAACGTATTAAGGTGCATTAGGGCACCTACTAAGGGTCATTTACAAACATAGATTTGGATAATCAGAGATAGGGTAAGGGCTTGAAATTACTCCAAGGGGAAAGTGTTAGGCACCCCTCAGAGTCCACAACTGTGGTTCTCGGCCAAACAACATTGTGAATTTAAGCAAGTAGCAGATAGGAAATTAAAGTTTAAACAAGTAAGGGTTCGCAGTCTAAGCACACATGTGAAAGCACATTTGAAAGATTAAAGCCTAAGGATAAGGTTTTTGAAAGATTTATAGTCTAGACACATATGTAAAAGGATAGGGGGAATCCTAGGTTATTTATTCTATAGGATCACATCGGTACAATGCCCGGTAATCACTCCTCAGAAGAGGGGCTACACGTGGCATTAGCTCACCAGTCATCATATCTATATATACCCTTTCCCACCCCTTAGCGGTTATTTAAGCGAATTTTAATTAACGACCTCTATTGCGTGTTGTTACCCGTCCCTTCTTAATGGTCCTGGAGGCATTTAGACCTCTACCTATAGGCAGTTCTAGACTGACCCCTATGGTTTAAAGGAGAAAATACTAAGGCGACAAGCAACAACACATAGGATTGTAGCAAATACAGCAGGAAAGAGCAAATAAGAGGCTCAAGTTTACCTCCGCAGATAATGCACGTAAACATCACGACTAAAACACAAATAAAGGTAATATTATTAAACAGGATCCTAAGGCATGATGTCTAGGTGAGTATCAGGACATAAGAGGCATGCAGACTCAGTTCTATAAATTCAGAAGCACAGCCTTAATCAGTTTGCCTACTAATTTTAAGTATGTTAAGCATTAAGCAACTAACACAAAGAGGCAGTTTCCACTTTTAGCAGTTAAATCACCTAAGGCATGCCTAGGCTTGGGACAGTATACAGTAGTTACCAGAATTATTAAGGAAAACCGCTATAAATTATTTTACATAAACATGTTGTTCTAGGTGTTGAAGGATACAAAATAATCACCAGTTTGTTAAGGGAATAGGGTGAGACTGTTTTATATATTTCTTATGCATTGATAATTTAACTAAGTGTGATTGAGTGAGTATGTATGAAGTCCTAAAACATGATATCTAGTATGCACACACAGAATGCAGAGTGACTTGCATGAAAATTTCCTAGGCAGGGTTTTAGTTACACAGCATGATTGCAGAGATTCCTAGAGCAGGATTTCTAAATGTATAAAAAGTTACAGCTTTATTAGACATGATTTGCATGAGTAGCAGTTTATATTAATGTTATCATTTATCCAAAGGACAGGATTTCTAAGTGATAGTGAGCATACCAAATGAGATGATGAAAACAGTATAAAAGACCTAAAGCATGGTATCATGTATAAGGCAGAGTGATTTATATGCAGAATTCCTAAAAAGCATGATTTCTAAATGCACAGCAAGTTACAGCATTAGACATGGTCTCAAAATATGCATAAGTAACAGTTTGCGTCAATGTTGTCATTTATCCTAGAGGTAGGATTTCTAAATGATAAAACAGTAGTGCTAAAATGAAATGTTGAAAACAGTATACATAGAACCTAGGGGGCATGGAATCTAATGCATGATAAGATTTGCACATATGAGTCCTAAACATGAATCCTACTGCGCACAGAAGAAATGTAAACTTAAGAGCATGGTTTCTACCCTTTGATGTAACATGCATAGCTACCCTTTCCCTTTTTCACTATCCATCCCCAATATTCGTTTACAATAGATTATTACAAACCATTATTGAATGAATTACATAAATAGATAATAAAAATAAGAAGCTATACTATAGGGAGCCTTCCAATAGGCCCAAATTTCCAGAGTTTCCAATTCCAGGTGGTATTTCACAGCCTTTCACATAATTCAGGTGTGTCATAGTTCCCTAAGGACCTCAAGGGATCCCGGGTAGTGCTCACACCCAGATTTCATAACCATGGTTGAGTAAGTGCAGTGTGGAAGATCCAGCTCTAATGTATCATAGTTCAGAGGGATCTCATAGGTATCCCAAAGCAGTCACACATTAGAGGGGAAGAATTTAGATGTCTAAGAGTAGAGTGAGAGTGTTTGACATAGTTTTGAAAAGATTGAGTAAGAAAACAGTTTAAACAAGAAAGACTGGTTTGAAATGAGTTTTGCAAAAAAAAAATAGAAAAAGAGTTTGAAAAAGAGTAAGGCAATCAGAACAAACAGCATACCAATCTCAAGATCAGAACAGGTTCAGTAGCACACATAGAACAAAGAACTGAGACAAGTTCAGCAACCACAAACAGGGTGTTGAGGAATTGGGGACAGGTATATAGCATATAAGGGTAAGCACATAGTAGGTAGAGCCACACATGTGTTCAGAATCAATGAAATCCTAAGGGGGCTGCAGGGATTAAGGTAGCATGCATTTCAAACTTACACAGGAAAGCTTAGGCTAGTGACCAGAGAAGCATAATTGAAGTAGAATCTAAAAGGGGATACAAACATGATAAGCCTAAGGGAGGGGATACATAATGCAAAGGGAATAACAATGCAACCAAGTTAAGTACAAATTTCACAGCAGAACCACAAGTAAAAATATACTAGAAATAGGATGAATTGAAGTAGTAAAAGAAACATATTATTTTTGAGACTTAAACTGAAATTAGGACATACCAGTATAGAAGAGAGCAACCACAGAATGAAGAACCAAATAGTATAGTAGCCAAAGACAAGAGAGAGCAGAAGAAAACTTTGTGTAAGAGAGGGCTTTTGAGCAATGTGTTCGTGTGTGTGCTAATGAAAGAGCAAGGTACTTATAGTTCGAAAATAGGTAGAAAAATAATGTAAAAGTCAGAGTTCAGCAGTGATTATGGAAACATGCATCAATTAGAATCAAATCAATACAAGGACTTCCTTTAATTAAGGAGTTAAAATTCAAACGGTAGTAAGCAGTGATAAATAAGGAATGAAATCACATAAGGAAACAAGCATAGGTATAATACATGTATATCACATGTGAATGAGACTAGGAGCCCGTTTGGATTGGCTTTAAAAAGTGACTTTTCTGCGGAAATAGCTTTTAAGCCAAAAAGCAATAAGTTGGGATTGCCCAGCTTCTTGCTTTTGGCTTGTTTTAAGCAGTTTTTAACTTATTTTAAGCCATTTTTTATTTTTCCAAACACTGAAAAAAGTTAAAAAGAGCTTAAAAGCTGATTTGACCAGCTTAAAAGCCAATCCAAACACCCACTAGATTCAGAATATTCCAATTAAGGAAAGTGTCTAAGAATCAACTTGACAACATAATTAACCACAAAATAAGGCAAGAGGATATTTAGAGGTTGAAATCAGTAGAGTGTACCAATCACAAGGGAATCAGGGATTCCATTAAAAGATACCACTGACAAAAATAAAATATTACAACTGAACGAAGCAGACATAACATAAACAAGGATAGTGCAAAATAATTTGAATTAAGAGAAGGTACTAATGAGAGGAAATAACACAAATTGCTGCAGACAAACGAGGCAAATCACAGTGTAGGGTAAAATCAGCAATCTAATCATCATAGCAAAGTAAAAAAAATCACCTAGAACAGGGGATTCAACTAGAACACAGTACGAATCAACAGAGTAAACATGATATAGGCAGAATAAGTGAAGAGTCAGAAACCCTAATAGGCAAAAATAGGGTAAAAATAATAAAATCACAGAGTTTTCATGAGAAAACATACAGAGTTGCAGGTTAATCAAACATATAACCAAAGACATACTTAGAATCTAGGATTAAAACCACGAACTTAGGGTTCTAACAAAAATAGGTCAAACAAAGGGGAAAAGCTCAAATAAACGATTAAACATAATGAAAATCATGGGATAATACTAAAAATCAGAAAGAAAATTGTTTTGAAAAGGGGTTTAAGAACCCTAGTTTTGAAGATGAAGAGTCGTTCTAAGAAAAACGAAAAACGTTTAAGGAAAACAACAGAATAACTCATAATACGCCATCCATTACAGATCTAAAAAATCAAGGGCTAGTAGTTAGGGTTTCATGGAGATGACCCAAAGAGAAGGAGAAACGGCTTAGAAACCACTGGTTCTAGCCGAAAACAGTAGAATCTTACTCGGACGGCCATGGATGGCCGTAGAATGGCATGAAGAACCCTTAGGAGGTGAGTGAACCGCATTCCGGTTCCCTTGAAGGCCTCAAGGTAGCAATACCCGGTGTAGGAAGAGAGTCATGAATCTAGGAGGGTGGTGAGACCACCATAATTTCCGGCAAAGCGACGGCAGGTGAGAGCTTAGGTTAGCAGAGAGAGTTGAGAGAGATGAGAGATGTAACGGCAGAGAAGATAGAGAAAAATGAGAGGGGAAAGGGAAGGTCATTAGGTTAAATTAGGAAAGGGGGACCTGGACCGTTGATCAATTTTGATCAACGGCCAGGATTAAACACAGATTGGGTCGGTTAGGATTTAGGTATTGGTCTTGGGGTCTTTGGGCCATTTTAATTGGGTTGGGATCAGATTAGTTTAGGCTATAATTGAAATACAACTAGCCATTTGTGAAATACCCAATTAAATTAAATAAAACAATTTATAAAATAGATGATAATTGTACAAAATGAACCTGCATAGAAAATAGTTAACAATGATTTATTTAGTATTTTAAGATACAAATAATTAATTTCTGGATAAAAATAGCATAAAATCATATAATTGGGCTATAATTGCAAAGTCATTGCAATTATAGTCAAAAGGTGTCAATTTGGCTAATTGTAAAATAATTTGGACGTAATAAGACCCTAAATAATTAATGAAACCAAGAAATGCTTTTGAAATCATTTGTAATTAAAATTTTATAATTATTTATTGGAAATAAAATGCTGAATAATTTAATAAAAATATAGGAAAAATATGGAAAAATATCAATTGTCATTGATACATGACTTTGAAGCTATATATGCAATTTTAAATATTTTGGGGAACAATTGTCACGACCCCAAATCCTAACTGGTCGTGATGGCGCATATCGTGGAACTAGGCTAGCCATTATCACATAATTACCCAATTACTTTGGCGAATTATCCCAAATTCATCAAATAATGTTTCATAGCAAGTATATAATACACAAATTCTTTAAACAACATAAATAAGCTAACAGACTATAACCCTTCTCCTAGAACTGGAGTCAACGGATCACGAGCATCTAAGAGTAATACTACACTGCTAATGTCATAATACAATGTCTCAGAACAAATACTAAATACTCAATGAAGGAAGGGAAATAGAGATGATGCGGACGCTGGACAGCTACCTCAAAATCCTGAATGCTGACGCCGAATGGACTCGGATGACTACTGCTCAGAACCAGTACCTAGATCTACACACAAAGGTGCAGGGAGTAATGATGAGTACGCCAACTCAGTAGTAATGAAAATAAATCAAGTCTGGAGATAAGAAACACACAGTAACAAAACACCAATTCACAAATAGTAAAATACTGAGTCTTAATAAAGTATACATTTGGTACATATGTTTTAAAACCAATTCCCGTAAAATTCCTTTAGACAAGTATATTTTCCAATGTTTCTCAGTAAAATTCCCAAAATATCAGTATAAAAGGATGAAATGAATCGTAATCATAACTCAACAGAAATATCATCATAAACCGCCCCTCGGGCCAAATCATCACTCATAAATAGTCACTCAACACCTCACCATAACTCAGTAACAGTCACTCAGCAACTCACAGTCACTCATACCTCCCAATCACTCATCACTCAGCACTCGGCATTCGCACTCAGTAGGTACCTGCGCTCACTGGGGGTGTACAGACTCCGGAGGGGCTCCTGTCGCGCCCCCTTTTTCCTCCACACGGATTAGGTACGGAGAGATCGGGTTTATGACATTTTTGGACAACTACTTAAAGGAAGAGGTTTAAGGAAGAGTCGCCACCTAACGATTTTATGGTGCGTTAGGGCACCTAGAGTAAATAACTCATGAACTAGTTTGCATTACCAGAGATTGGGTAAGGGCTTGAAGTTAACCTAAGGGGAAGGTGTTAGGCACCCCTCAAGATCCACAACTGTGGGTCCCAGCCAAGAAGTTTTGTGAATTTGGACAGAAAACAAATGACAAGCAAGGCTCATGTAAGAGGGGATTGCAAGTAAATGATGAAATTGTCAAAAGAATTTTCAAGAATAGTAAAGTAAAATCATTTGAATGAAAATGTCCTAGGTTTAAAGTAATATGGATCACATCAATGCAATACCCGGTATGTCACGCCTCGAAGAGGGGCTACACATGGTATTAGCGCACCGGTCATCATATCCATATTCTACCCTTCCCGCCCCGTTAAGGTATTTAAAACGCGTGTGTCGGTCACGAAGCTTATTGCGTGCTATTACACGTCCCATTCTGTAAGTCCTGGAGGGTATTTAGGAATACTAATCCTACAAGGTGAGTACTGGGATGAACCCCTAGTTTTAAAGGGATAAAATTCTAAGCGACATGCATAACAACAAATAGGACCACACGTATGGGAACACATAAAGAGGGCAAATAATGGCTCAAAGATCCCTCCACAAGTAAAAACGTAAATAGCACGTCTCAAACACAATTAAGGTCTCAAAGTATGGATTTAAAACAGGAGTTTTTGAGTTGGAAATCAGTATGGTTTCAATAGTTTCGAAAAGGGAATGCCTTTTTGAAAACTCAGTAATGAAGCTGGTATTCAGTTTGAAACAGAGTAGTTTGAAAATAAGAGTGATTGACTTTAAATTTCAGTAAGTAACAGAAAAATGCACAGCAGTTCAATGAAGTCTTCAGTAAAGCAAATGAAGAAACTTTAGAAAATTTCAGTAAAGCATGATTTAGAATGACAGAGTGATTTAAAGGGGCAAGTGACTTTTGGAAGATCCAGTAGTTTGAAGCAGTAGTTTAAGGAAGACTTTAGTAAAAGGAGAGTAAATAAACGTTTTCAGGAAACAGTAGTTTAAAAAATATAGAGCAGGCATTCGATTGAACGGAATGATATTTTGCAAAGAGTGAAAACTGCCTCTGAAACCCAGTAATTCGAAAACACACAGAGCAGTAATCTAATAACTTAGTTAAAGAGGAAATGAATGCATGATTTTCAGAATGAATGTTTGAAAACAGTAGAGTAGGAGTTTTTAGGAAATAAGGTGAATTTCAGAAAGAGATAAAACATGAATGAAAAGCATCAAAGTTTAAGAATTTCAAAAAGGACTGATTGGTTGTAATACCAACTAAGTGAAACACGATTAGGTTTTGGTTTTAATAATGTATTAGGCCTAAAGTTTGCCTAGGCGTTCGTATACATTGCCTATTTGTTTAAAGGTGAATATGCAGACTTTAGCTCTGATTTTAAAGATATGCAGGATAATATACTTGCAGAAGCGTTTTAAACCATTTAGCAACATTTTAGCAAGATTACCAGATTAGATACATGCTAACTAGGTGTTCAGCAAAATATAACTTGACACAAACATGCTGAAAGGTAAGGTCCTAAAGAACATGATATCTAATGCACACAAGGATACCTAAAGACATGGTTTCTAAATGTAATGCTTATGGAAATGCAGTAGTTGTACATTATATCATTTGTTGTAGTTATTAACTGTGAACATGGCTTATAAAATGACAGGAACATAATAGACATGCTGAAATAAAGTACCTAAACATGATTTCTATTGCATGATATGCATGCCCTAAACAGGATACTATTGCACACATAGGAAAATAAATCCTATAGTCATGATTTCTACCCGTTACTATACTAAACATGCATAACCCCTTCCCATATCCACTATCCAGCCCCAATTATTCGTTTAAAAAATATTACAAACCAAGAATAATAAATTACATCACTTAAAGGAAAATAAGAAGCTAATTCTACAGGGAGCCTTCAATCCGGCCCCTATCTCCCAACCTCAATCCTTTCGAGTTTCACAGTCTTTCATGGTCCGGGTGCGGCAAAACTCCCTAAGAACCTCGTGGGTCCCTGGCCAATAACAACACCCAGACATAGTTGCCACAATTTGAAGCATGTGCAGTGTGGAATTACCAGCCTCAGTGTGTCAAAGTTCAGAGGGAACTCAAGATTCCCTAAGCAATGCTTACACTGAGGGGGTAGAACCTAAGTTTCTAGGAGTAGTGAGAAGTGCCAGGAGTGTATTTAAAAGAGGAAAAAGAGTTTTTGAAAGACAGGATCTAGTTGGAAGAGCTTACACACTGAAGATTTATTTTAACAGAATAGCTTTTGAAAACAGTAGTAGTATCTGAGAAGAACATATCAGAACAAGTCTAGCAATACGAAGACACTGGGGATTGGGGAAAAATAGGTCACATAGTAGGCAAGAGAAGATGCATAGATTCAATAAAACTTGTTTAAACATAGTTGCACAAATCAGAGAAATTCAGGGGATAGATAAGCCACATAGTAATCAGGAAGAGATGCATAGATTTAGTAAAACTTGTTTAAACATAGTTGCGCAAATTAGAGGGGTTCATGGAATCAGGAAATAGCCAAGTTTAAACATGACAATAGACAATAATAGGATACAGGCATAACAGGTACAAATCAAGAATAAAAAACAATCCTAGAAGCATTAGCATGTAAATCTTAAAGAGATGAAGCATGGTGAGTATTGAAAGCTAAACAAGAGACTTAATTGCAAGTTGAACAGTAGAAGCACAAGTAGAAGACAAATAGGAATATGATAAACTGAAGCAATAAGAAACACATTGGTTTGAGACTTGGAATTTAACTAGAACATACCAGTGAGAAAAAGTAAGCAGAATGAAAGAGCAAAATGAGCACAATGGTTAGCATTGGCTTATGGCCGGCTAACAGTAACCAAGAGCAAAGAGAGCAGTAGTAGAGCAAAGAATTTTTTAAGAGAGAGTAAGTTCTTAACACAAGTCTGTGTGTGTGTGAGAAGCTTAGAACAGTGTTATTGTTCGTTGTTCGTTTAATGAAAGAGCATGAGTACTTATAGTTGAAAACAGGTGATCAAATAAGGTAAGAATCACAAATCAATGGTAATAAGAGAAGGCATAATCCAATCAGTGAGGAAATCAATGACACGGTTCCCTTAAATTATGGGATTTAAGATTCAAACGGTTAAAGCGCATAGCCATATAAGGTAAATAAGGTCAGCACCATACTAAGTAAGGAAATAATCAAGATCGGTTAACCAAGACAATCACTCCCTTAAGTCAAGGGATTCAAATTCAAACGGTAAAACACATAATTACATAACGAAAAGTAAAAATCAGTCAAGAATCAACAAGGAAAGAATCAGGGTCTATTAAGCAATAGGGTAAACAATTAAGACCAAATTAAGAAACTCCAATTAAGGAATGATTCAGCAAGATAAATCAATTTAAACAACCGAGTAGCATTTTAGGGTTTTAAAGAAACCTTTAAACCATCAAGCCATCAAGCAAGGAGATTAGAATCGGTCAAGAGAGAGTTATAACATCATACTTCAACATATAAATAAGCAAGGCAAACAATCGTAGCAAACAGGAAGGCTTAGCAACATTGACAAAGAGGCAAGAGATGAACAAACATATAGTCACACAGAGGTGACGCAAGTAGGCTAAAAACTCAGTAACAACCCATGATAATCACAGAAACCTTAGCAAGAATCAAGTAGTCAAGCTAACATGAAGAAACAAACATAGAAGTCTAAAAATTAGGGCCTTTTAACATAGGCAAGTTAAGAAGAAGTAAGAGCGTAGAATCAGTAGAGATATGCAAAGGAAAAGTTTAAACATAAGAAAGAAATCAGTTTAAAACAAGTGTGGAAAACTCAGAAAAACCCTAATTTTAAAAACTAAGCAAAACGTTTTAAGGCTGGTGTATCTTAAAGATCGAGTCGAGAATAGTGTAAAACATAAAGGAATAAGTTTAAAATTGCTAAAAATAACAGAGATTCAAGAGGTTTAGGCCAAAAATTAGGGTTTCATAAGAAACCAGAGAAGATAGGAGAACCTGCCGTGAAACTCAAAGGTCATGGTGGTTCTGGCATAACCGTGTCAAGACCCCACCGGAGAAGGCCGGAAACAACCCAAGCAGGAACCCCAGTAGCTATTTGGCATGGTCGAAGCCATTGAAGGCTTCAAAGATGAAATGAACCGGAGAAAGGAGGCGTCATGGAGGCTGGTGGTCGAAACGATGGTGGTCGGAGATGGCCGGAAGAAGGCGGAGGGGCTTCATCGGAGACGGAGAGACAGAAGTCTCTAGAGACTTAGAGAGAGAGAGAGACGGGAGATAGAGAGACGAAATAGTCTTGGAAAATGAGGGGTTGGGAGGGGGGTAGTTGGAATTAATTAAGGCAAGTCAGATCTGTGCCGTTGATCTCATATGATCAATGGCTCAGATCACGCATGGGGTTGGGCCGAGTTAGTTTAGGACTTGGGCTGGGGCGAATTTAATTTGGGGCTGGGTTAATTGGGTTTAATTGGGG
>ML279883.1:0-10900 GCA_005239495.1 Nicotiana undulata | reverse complement strand
ATTGGGTTTAAATGGGGGGGGGGGGGTTATAATTGAAATAGAAAATGGCTATTAGTTAAATAACCCAAAAAATAAGTAAAATTAATGAAATAACTACTAATTATATAAAAGATGAAATTGAGGTCAAACAAATGAAATTAAGGTAATTAAATAATATCACATATATAAAAAAATCAATAATTTCCGAATTTAATAGCATAAAGCGTGCAATTGGGCTATGATTGCAAAAATAACTGTAATTGAAATTAAATGAGACCCAATTGGCTAATTTATGAAATAATCGAATCCGAGCTAGAAATATTTTAAAATTATTTATAACCTAATTTAAGATCAATTATTTAAATATAAAAATATCAGATAAACATGAAAATAATTTAATAAAAATAGGGAAAAATACTCATTATTACAAAGAGTGATTTTGAAAGCTTATCTGCAAGTTTGAAAAGAATTTGAGGAAAAATTGGGTATCAACAACTCCTACAGCCCAAGCACTATAAACAGCCAAGTCATGGCAATAATCACTCTGGCGCTCGACCTCTCTCATATCATAAATATCCTCATAGTATTGGCTCTCGGCCTCCCTCAGTCAAACACTCTCAGAATGCCACTCGGACCATCAATAAACGGGGTCCTCCACCCAAAACAGTATTTTTATTTCATGAATAATAATATCAACAAGTTCTGAGTGTCAAAATAGTTCAACAAGAAAGGCTGAGTGTAATTCATAATTACCATGTGAGGAATATCAGAAAATATCCCCCAAGGGGTTTAAACAGATCGACATGAGGCCCCAAACATGGCTTACAGCCCAAATATATCAGAAAGATAGTAATACAAATTAACATATGATTTGAAAGCGAATTCGCAACTCAATAGTTGCCTCAGAAGGAACCAATGTCCAATTTCCAATTCGTGCACGCCACTCACTCGTCATCCTGTGTGTACGTCATTCAAAAATAGTGAAGGGATGCTAAGTCTGGGGTTCCAGACCCTCAGGACAGGATTTAAAGACATTACTTACCTCAAACTAGCCCAAAAAGCTACTCCGCAATACTCTTGCCCCTCGAATCGGCTCCCGATTGCTCCAAATCTATCAAAATCAGATTTTTCACATCAAATTATGCTAGGGAGGTGAAACCCAATCGAAGAATATCATAATTAGGCACAATTCCCGAAATTGGCCAAAACCCGACCCCCAGGACCACGTCTCGGAACTCGATAAACTTTATACCAAAATGATCTTCATCCTCTCACAAGTCTATACATATAAACAACGCTGAAATCGAAGTCCAAATGACCTCTCAAATCACCCTTAGAATGTCTCTTAATCTCAAGCCCTAGTTCTCTCTTTTCCCACTAACCAATTAAACACCACTAATTAGGTCCTTAATCACATATAATCGAGTTATGAAGTCCAAAAACCTTACCTCAATGAAGAACTATTGTTTCCCTCTTCAACATCTCCCCAAAAGCTTCAACCCCGTTCAAAAATGGTGGAAACGTGAAAAGGGTTCGCGGACTGGCCTTTTATATACTGTCCAGGAATTCTTTCATCGCGATCGCGGACATCCAGTCGCGATCGCGGAGAACAATTCCACAACCTCAATTATTTACCTTACGCGATCGCAATTTATTATGACTTAAACCCATGCGATCGCGAACCTACCCACGCGATCGTGTAGCACAACTGGTCACCCCCTTCACGCGCCTCTCTATCTCTACGCGATCGCATGAACTCCCACGCGATCGCACTGCTTAAGTCGTCCAACCTCTGCAATCGCGAATACACTTATGCGATCACGGAGAGTAAAATTTTTCTGCCCTCAACTTGAAATACGCGATTGCGGTTCTTCTCACGCGATCGCAAAGGAGGATTTCCTGCTGCACAAAAACCAGAAAACCAGCAATTCTCTAAGGCCCGAAAATGCCCGTTTGGTCATCCGAAACACACCCGAGGACCTCGAGGCCTCAACCAAACCTACCAAAATATCCCACATCATCATTCAAACTTAGTCGAGCCTTCGAAACACCAAAAACAACGCAAAAACACCAAAATCACATCAAATTCAAGCCTATGAACTTTGAAATTCCTAAATTCCACCAACGATGCCGAAACCATCCAAAACACCTCCGATCGATATGAAAATTTGCACACACATCTAAAATGACATTATGAACCTGCTCCAACTGTCAGAATTCCATTCCGACCCCGATAGCCTATTTTTCACTGCCGACCGGAAATCACCAAAAACTAACTTTCGCCAATTCGAGCCTAATTCTACACCGGACATCGAAATTACATTCCGAACACCCTCCTAAGTCCCAAATCACCTAACGAAGCTATCCGAGCCATAAAATCCGCATTCCAGGGTAGTTTACCAATAAGTCAACTCCTTGTTGGCTTTTCCAACTATAAAGCTACTTTTAGAGACTAAGTGTCTCAATTCTTACTACAACCATTCCTAACCCGAGCCAACCGACTCCAACACATCATGAACAGTATAACCAATGCATGAAAAGGCAAAACATTAATAACAGTGCAGGTTCTATGTAACGACCGGTCGGGTCATACAAAAATTGGGTATCAACATATATCGAGGGCATGCCTTTTAAGGGGTCTTACAAGTTCGAATATATAGCCTTGACTTTAATATCAGGATTATACCTTTTTAAGGTCTTAAAATTTTGGGCATGCCTTGTAGAGGTCTTATAGACTTGGTACTGCCTCATGGAGGTCTTATAAATTTGGTGTTGCCTCATGGAGGTCTTATAAGCTCGATATTGCCTCATGGAGGTCTTATAAGCTCGAAGTTGCCTCATGGAGGTCTTATGGGTTCGAGTTCTTGGTGGCTTGATTCAGATTTGGTGTTGCCTCATGGAGGGCTTACATTTTTTACGTTGCCTCGTTGAGGATTTGTACTTCCATGTTGCCTCATGGAGGTCTTAGGAGCTCGGGGTTGCCTCATTGAGCGCTTACGATTCCGATTTGTATGGCTTGGTGAGTTGATTGTCGACGACAGTCCCCGAGTGTTCGGGCATTTTCGGCCCTATGGTCGTTCTTGCGAGAACAATAAACTTCTTTGAAGCATGAAGTGTTTTGATGATAAAAGATACTCCTTTGATTACTTGGTACAAGCATATATGTTTTTGCCGTCGAAGGTTCGATTATTCTACGCGGACACGGTTCATTCGACTGTTTGGTCTGATACATCATTCTCCTGTCGAGACCCTCCTTGGCATATTTCAATTTCTTTGAGGAGGCGATCTCCCGGGGGGATGCCCCCCAGTATCTGAGGTTGATCGAAGAGAAGCTTAAATACTTGATGAGTTCTCCTTAGGTAGCATATAGATGTTGCCTCGTTAAAAACCGTTTCGGTAAAACCCATTTGGGAAAAAATACGATCTGAGGGCAAAAGAGCCCAACGCATGCTTTAAAACCTAAGGTCTTCGAGTTGGGGGGTGCTTCGATTCCTCTCAATCAAACACCTGCACATAAGTTAGTGTAAAACGTAAATCAAAGGGGAGAGGGTTATATCTTAGCGGTGATGGCGTTTGAACCTCGATATGCTTCAACTGCTCGTTCCGAGGATGCGGCACGGTCCTTTAATAATTCATTCAGGTGTAGCCGAGAATGTAGCTTGGCTGTTTGCTTGTACTTTGGCTCTTTCAATGTAGAAGGTGTCGATGTTGGTGTCGCATCGTGCACCGCGAACATCTCTCTTGCTACATGGTGCTCCTCGTATACCATTTTTATTCCATCCTTCGTTGGAAACTTTATCATTTGATGAAGGGTTGACGGTACTGCTCTCATGCAGTGTATCCATGGCCTTTCGAGCAAGGCATTGTACCTCATGTCACCTTCGATGACATGAAACTTGGTATCATGGATCGTGCTGGCCACGTTGACCGGGAGGATGATCTCCCATTTCATTGTCTCGTTCGCCATGTTGAATCTATTGAGGACTCGGGAAGCAGGCACGATCTGGTCGAGCAGCCTAAGCTGCTCTAACACCCTCGACCTGATTATGTTGGCCGAGCTATCTGGATCCAGGAGCACACATTTAATTTGAAATTTATTCAAGAGAAAAGAAATTACCAATGCATCGTTATGAGGCTGAGACAAGGTCTCGATGTCCTCTTCGCTGAATGTGAGAGCATCCTCGGGTATGTAACTCCGAGTTCGCTTTTCCCTGGTGATGGATTCTTTGTTCTCTTGACAATGGGTTCCCGTGGGACGTCGATTCCTCCAGTGATCATGTGGATGATGTGATGTGGTTCTTCTGGTTTGTTCTTCCTGTTCACCTCTCTTTCCCAAAATTGATTTTTGGCTCGGTCGTTGAGGAACCCTCGGAGGTGCCCTTTACTAATCAGTCGGGCTACTTCCTCTCGGAGCTGTCTGCAATCTTTGATCCTATGACAATGAGTTCCTTGAAATTCGCACACCAGGTTAGGGTTCCTTTGTGAAGGATCCGATAGTATGGGTTTTGTCCACCAGGTATCTTTGATTTTACCTATGGCCAATACGATGTTTGAAACATCAATGTTGAAGTTGTACTCAGCTAATCGGGGTGCCTCCACCGACCCTGTGTGTCTGTCGAACCTGGATTTGGTCACGAGTCCTCATTAATTCTGACCTCGTTCCATCCTTCGGTCGTTTCGGGGTATGTTTCACCTCGGGGCATTTCTTCGATCCTCGGTGTATCGTTGGTACCTTTCCTTACTTGGCCTTGGTTCTCTATCTGGAAACCTTGATTCCTTTGCTAGGAACCTGCTTGGATACACTGAGCCCGAGGGAGCTCCCAATTGGTCGTACTCGACCCTGATCGTTGATTGATACCAGTTGTGGACGTCCGCCCAAGTTACGGCGGGGTACTTAACCAAATTCTACTTTAGTTGCTTCGAAGCTATGGAGTTTCGTGCATTCAATCCTTGAGTGAAGGCCTGCACTGCCCAGTCGTCGGAGACAGGTGGTAGCTCAATTCATTCCATTTGAAAGCGAGATACAATTTCCCTTAGCATCTCGTTTTCTCTTTGTTTGATTTTGAAGACGTCAGACTTCTTTGTAGAGGCCTTGATGGCACCGATATGTGCCTTTATAAAAGAGTCTTCCAGAATGGCGAACGAATATATTGAATTTGGGAGTAGGCTGTGATACCACATCATGGCCCCCTTTGATAGTGTTTCTTCAAATATTTTCAACAGGACAGAAATCAATCTCGTAGTCCTTTAAGTCGTTCCCTTTCAAAGCACAAGTGTAAGCAGTGATATGCTCATTGAGGTCCGAGGTCCCGTTATACTTCGGGATATCGGGTATTCTAAATTTCTTCGGGATGGGCATTGGAGCCGCACTTGATGGGAATGGCTTTTGCACGAACGTCTTTGAATCTACCCCCTTCAGAATCAGGGTGCACCCGGGATCTAGTCGTCCCTCGAGTTGTAGGTCTCCACCTTTTTGTCGTTAGCTTCTATCTTCTTTTCGCCTGATTCAATCCTCTTTGTTAGATCCTCGATCACCTTCATAATAGCGTGGTTGGCTGCTGACCTTTTGTTGCTCGATCTCTCTAGTGCCTGTTCGACTCGAGGAGTCATTTTCGGAGCTGCTCTGCTTGGAGTTTTTTGTTGACTTCGCAGTTGGGCAATAGCCATTTGTTGTGCCTGCAATATTTCAAAAATGACATGAAGGCTAACTTCTCTTTCCTCCCGAGCCGGAGTTTTCTGCGCTTCATGTTGGCCTTCCCAACGTATGCTTCTGTCAGTATGAGAGCTTATATCGACATGTTGGGCGTTGCATGAGCCCATATCCACGGGGATTGGAGCATGCGCGTCCTCAGGGTTTTGCAGTGGTACACCAGCGCCTGAAACAGCTACATCGTTCTCTCCATGATCCTCAGGACCGTTGTTTTCATGTGCATTCACTGAGTTAGACATTTTTTGACCTGAAATCAAAGATTCTTGGACAAGAAAAGGTGCAAAGAATAACTTGTGTTTTTCAGTAAACCAGCACTAAAACAATCACTATTATTCTTAGCCCCCACGGTGGGCGCCAAACTGTTTACCTTAAAAATGGTAATTACAATTACATTTGATTTTTTGGTTCTAAAAATATGTGATTTATTTTAATACTAGTTGTTAGGCAATAGATGCTAAGTGTGAGTTGAGAAAATGAGACAAAAGCAAAGAACAATGGTGATATGCAAACCGAGCAGTGGTGAGACGGGGTCTCGAGCTGGCCGAAGCTGGGCTTCAAGGTATAGCTAGTATGCCTAGCTGGGGGCGACCGATGGAGGAATAACAGTATGGGGGGCCTCGAGGATAGCCTTTTATGATCAATAATGAGCAATAAATGAAGAACAATTAATGAACACAATAAATGGAAGCAATAAATCAGTGGAACAATTGTAGAGTATGTTTAAGTTAGAAAGTAGAGAATGTTCTTGTATTGAATATCATGTGTCCAAAAAATGACAAGGGTCCCCTTTATATATGAGGGGGAATCCCAACATAGTACATGTGTAATTATTATAAAGATATGTAGCTGGTACAGCTATTTAATGGCTTGGTACAGATTTGTACTATCCTTGCAGACTGGGTCAGCTTCAACCACGTGGCCTTGGGAATTTTCCGCTTTTCCTTGATGGCCATCGATTTACACTGCTCCGGAGTCGAGCACAGGGTACCTTTGATGTGCTTCCTCGAGGGATACCTCGGTGTCAAATATCGAACATTGCTCCGAGCTCTTCGAAGATGGGTTATGAAATGCCATAGAGGTCATAAAATCGGACTCTCTGATTTTAGCCGTATACAGCCTCAAAGTTGCAAACGCATATGTATATTTTCTTTGTGAAAGAGCCAATACAGTAAGAAAAATTCATGTTTCTTCCATTATAAGAGTACTATGGTGCCAATATCGCTAAATCCAGCAATTGTAAAGGTAATAACTTGGAGTAACATGTAAAGGAAGTACTGTCTATCCGTAATTAAAGATTAATATTTATACATGCCCTAATAATTTTGGATTTCGGATCGGATCGGGTTACAATTATACCAATCCGATCCGAATATCCAAAATTTTAATAAACAAAATCCGAAATCTGAAATTGAGCGGATCGGTTCAGATTTCGGATATCCAATCCAAATGGACAACCCTATCTCATATATAGACACCGACCTCCTCACCCTTGATTCCACCACCCTCTCTCACACTTCCATCGTATGACTAAGCAACTTGATACCCCTATAATTATTGCAATTCTGGATATCATTTTTGTTCTTGTACAACAGAATCATCATACTCCACCTCCATTCCTCTGACATCTTCTTCGTCTTAAAAATAACAGTAAACAACCCAATCAGCTACTCCAGGCCCTTTCTGCCGACATACCTCCAAAATTCAACCGGGATATCACTTTCAACGCACATGGCTTCAATTTTTAACTAACACCGACTTTTATCCATGGAAAACAGTAGTGATGACGATTTGTAAAGAAAGCAGATCACGTATTGTCAAGAGAATTTAGGTTAAAGGAAAGAATCGTTAGGGTTTACCTTGATTTTCTTTTCATTTTTGGATTTTACCGGTGCATATCAAATTATAATGTCTTTTGATATATCTATTTATTTTTTGATTTATCGTCGTTCAAGGTTGTTAGGTTCCACGTGAACCTTTATTATTTCGACCCCAAATTGACTGTGTTTGATTGGACACGACGTTCTGAAAACAAAAGAGTGTCGAAACTTGTACAGTAAACTTCATAAACATTTGTTTGGTTATAAATCATCTCATTAACATGTAGTAAAAAATATGAAGTTGAATTGTTTCCGAAGGAAGTATGAATTATTTTTCCGAAAAACACTAAAATGAAACAAAAAGTATCTTATTTTACATGATATTATTTCTTGTTGGAGCACTAAATAAGTTTTTCTTTAACTGAATAATTTTTCGAAGTTCTGAGAATTTCTAACTATAAAATAGAAAATTATGGTTAATAATATTCTTGTTTATTTACTAAATACATATATTTATTTTTCAGAAAATAGTGCTATATTATTCGAATTCACTTAATAACATTGTCGCTGGTACTGTAATCCATCATTCTTTTGAAAATGAAAAATTAATAAATTATAAATTACATCCACATGTGTACTCTTTTTTTATTTTATTTTGGTACATATGCACATGTGTATTCAAAAATCAAAATGTTGTCCCAAAAGATGAATTAAGAATGGTGCAGAATTGAATTCATTTGCAGTTGTTAGCTGAAAGAGCCACGTCCTCGTAAAACATTAAATTAGAAAGTTGGCATGCCTTGATTTATTCAGAGGGACAGCAGTTATTACTACAAGTAGTTAGCGTTTTCTGGAAGGTACATTAATGAAATTGTCCTGCGCTCGTTCTTGTGTGACAAATGGACGAACCTATGGTCAGAAGCGGAGCCATTTTTGTTCAAAGGATTAGATTTATGTTGTTCGTACTTTTTAAAAATATGTTGAATTCGTATTGGAGTTTCAAAAATATTTAGTAGACATTTGGACATAAAAATTAGTATCATTTTTTAAAAATAAATAGTATTTGAAGTTAAATTGAAAAATGATATTTGGATTCTAAAATTATATTTGAACATTCATTTCACTTGAAAAATGTTACAGTTTTGTTAGTGGGGATAAACAATTTTCTGAAAATTTTGAAAACACTTTGGTTTTTTGAAAAACTCATTTTCAAAATATTTTTAAAAACATACAAAATTTCATGGACAAACATATTTTTGAAAAACAAATTGAAAAAAAGAATTCTTTTTGGGACAAACGGGGCCTAAATTTTCGGAGGATCCCATATGAGTTCAATATTATTTTTTGAGAGGTCGAGCAACATAAAAATTAAGATCCATTTGCTAAAATTGTACTGTATAAATAGGTAAAAAAAGTTACATATATTTTATATGTGATCCTCTTAATCTCTTTATATATTTACTTATTTATATTTAAAATACCCTTAATCAGAATTCCGGTTCCGCCAGCCTATGGCTATGATGTTTGTAAGAAGAACCCTGACAATATGGGTCATTTCCTGCTTTTCAATTTTGAAAGGCAAAATATATAGTTTGCCAGTCAATTTTGCGGTGCAATTCCTGTTACACACCTTTCTGTTAGGATTTTGCCCCAAATTTTTAATTTTATTAGGATTTTTTTTTCTTGAAAGAATGGAAAAAGACTCCTAAAAGGATTAAATCTCTTTAATATGTCTTATCCTTTTGTTGGAAGACCAGTTTTGCACATCTATAAATCACTACTAAAAATCCGGGAAAAAGCGACCACAAAAAGCAACCAAAGTTGGTCGCTAAACAGTGAACTTGGTCGCTATTTTGCTGGTCCCTTTACCTTAGGGACCAAAGTTGGTCGCTAATTAGCAACCAACTTTGGTCTCTAAGGTAAAAGGACCAAATATTCCGGGGATCAAATATAGAGACCAACTTTGTTCGCTTTAATATTTTAATAATATAAATTTAGCGACTAAAGTTGGTCTCTATATTTAAATTACGTTATTTATTTATTTATTATTATACAAAATATAGCGACCAACTTTGGTCTGTAAACCAAATATAATATTTTAAAATCTGAAAAATAGCGACCACAGTTGGTTGCTTTTTTTTAATTTTTTTAAATAAAAGCGACCAAATTTGGTCGCTAATTTCGACAATTTAATTTTTTTTTATACATAAGCGACCAACCTTGGTCGCTATTGCGCAGAATTATTTTTTAAAAAAAGAAAAACGACCAAAGTTGGTCGCTTTTCTGGGTATAATTTTGACAGAAATTGCCTGTTTTGGCAGCTACACCACCTGCCAGCATACCAAATCCTATTACAAGCAACAACAACAACAATACCAACAACAACAACAACAACACAACAACAACAATAACAACATTAGCAACGACATTAAAACCAACAAAGTATAAAATTCAATAGAACTAACACATTAAACTAACAAAACTAAGTTAACGCTTATTACAAGCTCATTCGAAAACCGGTTCTATTGTCTAGTTCAAAGTATATAAAAGTAACTAAGGAAAACTAAGTATATAAAACTAAGAGTTCTTTCAGCATCCTTGTCCGAAAGTTGGATTGCCTCGCCCGACTCATTAGGTGGATGACTGCGTATGAAGTCCTAAAATTCCAATTCATATCCTAAAAGTCCAATTTATATCCTGAAGGTCCAATTCATCCTAAAATTTCAATTCATATCCACAAAAGTATTGTTCATATCCTAAATGTTCAATTCATATCCTAAATGCTCAATTCATATCCAAAAATTCCAATTTATAAACTAAAATTACAATACATAAACTAAAAGTCCAATTCATATCTTAAAGGCTCAATTCATATCCTAAAGGCTCAATTCATATCTTAAAGGCTCAATTCATATCCTAAAGGCTCAATTCATATCCTAAAATTTCAATTCATACACAAAAATTTCAATTCATATCCTAAAATTTCAATTCATATCCACAAAAGTTCAATTCATATCCTAAAGGTTCAATTCATATCCTAAAGGCTCAATTCATATCCTAAGAGTTCAATTCATATCCTAATGATGAGTTGTATTCTGTTTTGATGACTCAACAAACTTTTATGTGAAGAATCAGGTAAAGGACCTAATGCACATACAGCATCACAAGTCATCTATGTCTTCAGGAATTCCGGTTCACTCTCACTGATTGAGGACTGAGGGACCTGATCCCTCGTCGGACTCACAGGATCAAGAACAAGTCGATTTGACAGCTATAGAAAACTGTGTCAGACAAGTGACTGCTTGTCACTGCTCACGCTACAGTGCAGCAACAGTGCATGAGTCACTTCCCTTGTGGTTGAGCCTTATATCCTTAAGACATTGGGCATCCTTCT